>LVTN01000478.1:35517-76887 GCA_001649415.1 Musa itinerans | reverse complement strand
GAGCCTCTATTATATTTCTTGTTTATTATCGGGCCTGCGTACATATGATTAAGTTGTAATCACATGAGGAGGCACAGCGGGAGCGTGGATGCGATAGCGGGACTCATGAGACGGACGATCGCGATGCATCGAAATATCAACGGAACCGACGAGGACGAGATGGACAATTATAGTGCATGAAGATACACCGTTGCACACATAGATCTTGATGTCATTGATTAGGCCTACTGGCTCGGGCCTGATCACATTAGGTTGTGGTCTATGATCATCTGATATGATTACTTATACACATACTATATATGTATATATATTTGCATGCGATGTAGATATGCATTAAATATGTATATGTGTGACATGTCATATTAGGAGACCAAATTATATAAACCCCTCTCTCGATAATATTAAGTCGGTAAACGTGAAGTAATTAGTTGACCCACGTGGCCTTCCATCGTTGTAGGTAGGGACCGATTCCCGATGTAGGTTGAGTTGGTCGAGTCTCTCGATGGTATATCATCGAATCAGACTCATCTTGTAACGATGGTGTTGACTTAACCGAGCATCATGGTTGGTCGAGTCCCTCGAGACCATGGTGATTCGGAGGCCGAACAGGACGGGAATCACAAGGAGTTGTGATTGACAAGAGTTGGTTACATTTTGGGCTTAGTGTGATTGGTCGAGTCCCTCAAGGTTACACTAAGATGCTGATTGGATCCTGATCCCCACTAGAAGTCTGCCGGAGACTTTCGTTTCATGTTTTGAGGGTGTCGCATGACTCGCAAGTAAAATAGTGGGAGCATATTAAGATAGAAGTCTATATCTTGATTGTTTATTTTTTGCAAAATCTATATGTTATTCATTTCTGTTGTATCTTTATTTTAAAAAAAATATCGCTTTCAAATTCCTTACGTGGCATACTTGATGTCAACCGCCTCACTAGTCCAAATTATATGGATTGGCTCTGCAACTTGAGAATTATTCTCACGACGGAGAAAATCACGTACGTCTTTGATACAGTGATGCCTATGCCCGAGGAAGGGGCAAGTGAGGATGAGATCACTCGCTACGTGAGGCCAACCCAATTATGGGCCAATTAGGCCCATATAAAGACTGTGTTGGGCCCAATGAAAGGCCCAAACAGTGACCCAAGAGAGCCGTCGTGGCACAGTCTTCGAGACTGTGTCGACGATGGTACCGCCTAATGGCAGGGTGCCAAGTGGTGGTACCGCCCTTCTCAGGCGATGGTACTACCAAGTGCAGTGTCAGTGTTAGACCAGCACAGGCGATGGTACCACCTAGCACAGGCGGTGGTACCGCCCGTACCCAGGAAACCCGGGATGAGATGTTTTTAGACTCCAATTTTGAATCAACTTGAGGCATATAAATACCCCTCTATCCCTGGTTAACTTACACAAGCACAAAGAGTTTAAAAGTAAAGAAACGTTGTTGCAATCTCTTGTGAGAATCCTCCTCTAGTCTAAGTTTATAATTTTGTTTAGAGAGGAGTGAGTGCTTGTAAAGGTTGTCTCCTAAACCTATGAAAAGGAGAAGAGGGGTATAAGAAGGAGGTTAATCTTCGCCTATTAAAGGAAGATCGATATTGGATGCCAGTGGTCTTGACGGAAGAGGAATCGATGGAGTGGATGTAGGTCACGATGATCGAACCACTATAAAACTCGGTTTGTATTTCTATTTGTACAATTTACCTTCATTGCAAACTACTTACTTGCTTTACTTTCATTACGCTTACGAATACGATTTCAAAGTTAACATCTCTCTGAAATGGTTTTCGTCGAAATCAATTTTAATCGAACGAAGATTTTTTGAAATCGACATAATATTTTCGCTGCACTAATTCACGCCTCCCTCTTAGTGCCGACCCCTTTCCTAACAATTGGTATTAGAGCATCGTTTTCTTATTTGATTTAACACCTAAAGAGAAATGACTCTTTTCGGCTTTCAAGAGGGTCACTCTCTCATTCGTCCTCCCCTTTTTAATGGGATGAACTAGATATATTGGAAAACTCGAATGAGAGTTTTCTTGCTTTCTTTGGATTTAAACTTATGAAACATTGTCGAATTCGATTTTAAAAGGTCTTCTCTTCTAATGAAAGATTGGAATGATTTGGAGAAGAAGACTTTTTCTTTAAATGCTAGAGCTATGAATGCTCTATTTTGCTCCTTAGATAAAATTGAGTTTAATCGAATTTCTATGTGTGAAACGACTTTCGATATTTGGCACAGTCTTGAAATCACACACGAAGGCACTAGCAAAGTTAAAGATTCGAAAATCAACTTTTTAATGCATGATTTTGAACTATTTCGAATGAAACCAAGCGAAACCGTTGGAGACATGTACACCCGTTTTACGAATGTCGTCAATGGTTTCAAAGCACTTGGTAAAATTTTTTCATATTTTGAGCTCGTTAATAAGATCTTAAGATCACTTTCTGAAACTTGGGATTCAAAAGTAACGGCTATTCAAGAATAAAAAAACTTGAACTATTTTCCTCTCGAAGAACTTATAGGGTCTTTGATGACCTATGAAATGACGTACAATGCACGTGAAGAACTCAAGAACAACCTTCCAAAGAACATGAAGGATTTCAGACTTAGAACAATTGAAGACCACTCGAGCATAAGCTCAAGTGATGGTGAACTTGAACTCCTCACTAAGAAATTTTAAAAGTTAATGAAATAAAAATTAAAAAACAAAAAAAACACAACTACTTGCTATGAACGCAAGAAGAAGGAAGAACTTTGGGATGAATCGAGCTCATCCAAAGACGAGAAGAAAATCAACAAAGGCGATGTGGCAAACTATGCCTTAACGGCTTTCGATAATGAGGTAATCAAAATGCCCTTAGTTTACTTTGAAATCACATAATACTTTTCATGAGTTATTTTTAATTTAGTTTAGAATAATTATTTTTTAAAATTAGATGTTTAATAAATGAAAATGCAAAATCATGCTTATCAAGTAATTTTAAAAATAATCATGAAAATTACATGTTTTATGATAAACAAACAAAATGATTTTGATTAAAAATGCTTCATGTCTAATGAAATCATGCTTCATGATTTAATGATGCATAATGATGTTTTGATACCATGAATGACGATTTTATTCTATGCATAAGATTTTAAAGTTATACATGATGATTTTTGTGATCTTTGTTGTAATAAATCTTGCACTTTTGTTTTAAACGATGACATATATTTTTATTTGACATAAAAAGACAAAGGCATACTTATATGTAATATTGTAAGTATCATGTTTGACGATTTTATATTTAATTAAGCATGATGATTTGAAGAAATGATTATTTGATCCTGATTATTTCCATGATGATATTTGCTCTTTCGATTTTAAACTATGATGTGTGGTTTTCATACGAAAAACTTGAGTATGCTTATATGAAATCACTTACTTAAAACGAAACACATAAAAAGGAAAATATATTATCATTGGAATTAAAATAATGAATCTATTTATGTTATGAATTTTGTGAACCATGAAATTGATTTGATGATTTAAAATTGAATAAATTTTTATCCAAATCATGATCTTGATTCCTTGATATTTACAAATTAAGATTTATTATGAATCAAGATTTTTTATTAATCGTTCTCCTACGATTCTACTTGGTATTTTCTTAAGAGGAGATTTTCTAAATGAATCATGATTTTTCTTGTGAGTTCTTGGATTTATTACTTGAGATTTTTTTTAATCAAGATCTCTTCTTTGTACACCAATAATTTTTTGATATTTTATTTAAAGAAGAGATTTACTATATGAATCATGTTTTTTGTAATTCAAGAGGTCTTATCTTTCGTGACATGATATCTTTGTATTTATGACTTGTATGCCTTGAAATGATTGAAATATTTTATGTTATTTTATTCTTTTATTCTTCTTTCTTATTTACAATGATAAAATGGGAAGAAGTTTTGATCATGTATGGTAGGATATAATTTGACAAAATTAATACCATCATAATGTGAAATATTTATGATTTAGAATGATGCATACAATACTTATGCTTTTTATTATGATGTATGTGATGTATTGCATATGATGTGAATCATGATTAAAATTGCTTTGATTTGAATTCAAAGTTTATCTCAAGTATGGAATTTTGAAATAAGAATGATTACTTACCTTTGTCATGATTTATAAATTGACGTAAATGGAAAAAGAGATACAAAATTGTATTCTTCCCTTCTTTTTCACAATGACAAAGGGGGAGATAGCTAGCTTGCACAAGTCAAGAATATGCAAAAACTTGCTTGCTTGCTTGCACATATAAAGAGAAGCAAAAATTACAAACGTACATATCACAAAAAAGGGCAAAACTTATTAGTTTGCTCATCTCAAAAGCAAGAAATGCTATCTTGTAATCTCAAACAAAAGTGCTATCTTGTCTATCTCAAGAAGCAAAACATGCTAACTTGCACATCTAGCAAACTTGCATATTTCAAGAAGCAAGAATTGCTTTCTTGAACATCTCTAAATTGCTAGCTTGCATGATGTAGAAAATGCTATCTTGAACATCATCAAAGATTGCTAGATTGCTAGATTGCCTATCTTGAGAAGCAAAAATGCAAATTTGTAAAATTTACAATCTTGCACATCCTTAGAATTAATGATGATTTAGTAATTATGCATGTTGTAAGGTGATTAACAAAACTGTTAGCTTGCATAACGATAAAACTGAAAATTATGTTTATTATGCAATGATTTGAATTTGAATATCTCAAACACTTGATAATTGGACTTTTCCTTTTTGTTGATGACAAAGGGGGGGAAGTATGATGTTATGCATAAGTTTATGATAACATGTTGCTTAGATTTTTGAATCCAAAGTTTATATCAATATGACATCTTGATAGGGGGAGTTTGTTTAAACTCCGGGAGTTAAGATTAACTTCGTTATCAATTAGTTGTCATCATCAAAAAGGGAGAGATTATTGAATATTAAATTTTGATGATGAAACTAATTAATGAGTATTTATGATTTAATCTGTGTTTTGTGTAACGTAAGATACTTCGATCAGGATGAGACAATTAAAGTAGAAAGAATCATGTTGGGCCGGAGGTAAACATATCAGAAGATTGGATGTCGAGCCGGAGGATCGGTCGACGTATCGACAGAAGGCTTCGGGCCATAGATTCGTGCATTGGGCCAAGAAGAGTGGATATTTCACCAAGGATATCGGAGTTACGGAGTTAACTGGCCGATTGGGCAATATGCCACAAGAAAGGACGATGCGTCGAAGAATTGGACGAAGTGTTGAGGGACCAATGACATGTCGGGCAACATGATTCATACTTAGTATTAATTGTTTAGATCGAAGTATATTTTTACATATGCAGGATTAACTACGATAGCAAGGCATAAAGCAAAATGAAGTTCTAGAGTCAAGAACGTGATTTCGTTGGGAGTTCGAGAGTTCGTCGAAAGTCCGGACGTCCGTTGGAACTGGTCGAGGAGCTTGCCGGGAGTCTGCTGGAACATTGCCCGAGAGTTCGTCGGAAGTTCGCTAGAAGATCGCCAGAAGAAACCAAGACATAGGGACTTGTTTAGCTTAATAAATGTCTTAGATTTCGTAATTAGCACGTAATTGGGATTGAAATTGGGCCAACCCAATTATGGGCCAATTGAGCCCATGTAAGGACTGTGTTGGGCCCAATGAAAGGCCCAAATAGTGACCCAAGAGATAACACCATCGTGGTACAATTTTCGAGATTGTGTCAGGCGGTGGTACCGCTAGTCTGGGTGGTGGTATCGTCCAGTGGTAGGGTGCCAAGCGGTGATACTGCCCACTGCAGTGTCAATGTCAGACTAACACAGGCGATGGTACCACCCAGTACAGGAGGTGGTACCGCCCGTACCCAGGAAACCCGGGATGAGATGTTTTTAGGCTCCAAGTTTGAATCAACTTGAGGCCTATAAATACCCCTCTCATCTCTGGTTAACTTACACAAGCACAAAACGTTTAAAAGTAAAGAAATGCTATTGCAATCTCTTGTGAGAATCCTCCTATAGTTTAAGTTTAGAATTCTATTTAGAGAGGAGTGAGTGCTTATAAAGGTTGTCTCCTAAACCTGTGAAAAGGAGAAGATTCTATAATAAATATGACTGGAATGTTTAAAATGGTAGAAACCATGTGAGATGATCTTTTTCATAAAATATACATCTAACATTTACTGAATTATTTTCACTTAATAATAAGTTAATTAGTAAGTTGAGTATATATGATGATTCTATAATAAATATCATGGGTGTCAATAAAGTGAAAAATAAAAATGATTAATGGAGTGGTGTATACTTTTGATGTAGTATGTTATAAATATATGAAAAAAATAATTTTTAAGTCTTTTAAATTTTGAAGGGTTATATTTTCAATAATCGTACCATTTGAAATGAAGTACAATAAAGATATTAAAGAGCTGAAAATAGGTTGCACGTGTAGGAGATGGTAGGTATCGATGATAGTGAGATTTGTTTACGATGTAAAAAATAATGGATAATATTCATGGTTTCTAGGATGTAAATGGTTGAGAGAGAAAATATCATGCTATTGGTAAGATGATGAGATAAAGGTCTCTCTCCCAAATCCAATAGTATCATTGATTTGATTATGGCTATATAGGGGGCTAATTATATATTATCATTATAATTAGTTATCTTTAGTATCTCGATCCTTACATTTTCAAAAGTTATATTGGGATCCATATACTTATGAAAGTAAAACATTATGAACCCTGTATAGAATTAAAATATAAGAAAAAGAAAAAAAATTATTGGAGTAACGAGATTAAATGTTTTATTTTTGTATGTATAAGGATCTTAATGTAACTTTTGAAAACATATGGACCAAGATGCAAAAGATAACTAATTATAAAGGGTAATGTATAATTAGCCCCTGATGCATTGACGGGCTGATTGAAATCAAGTATTGGACCATGAACTTATTCAGTTTTTATAGTTGTGATGATTCTTTGGGCCAATGGTTCAATTTTTGTAGGAGGCATGAAGTGAAAAAATACTCACCAAGGTGGAGATTGTTAAAGTTGGTAAATATTTTAAATAGCCTTAATCGTATTCAAATTAGTTGGGAGAGTTTTAATTATTTGAAACACCTTAGTGAATTAGGGTTTGTTCCTATAAATATATCTTGAATCTTTAAGGTTTTAATAAGAGAAAGTGTCAAGACATTCTGGTTGCTCCTAAGGGTGATCTTTAGGATTTCTAGAGATGATTGAAAGATAATTTTTTCAGTTTTATATGAGAAGTGTACAAGGAGAGTTATATGTGAGCCATGATAATACTAGGATCTTATAATTGATTTTATATATTAAATAATTTAATTTTTTTCATGGGGTTAGGTGAGATTTGTCAATCATGTTAAACCTTATGTCAATTTTTTTTATATGTTTTGACTTTATAGTTTTTTTATTTTTTATTCTACTTTTCTCCCTCTAAACAAAAAGAGATGTATAAGTAGAAAGGACAGCCTAAAGAAGAGATGGATGAGAGAGGAAGAAAACATGGAATATAAGAAGAGAGGGTTTAAGAGGGGAGAATCTACATATTTTCTCATCCTTTGAAGAGAAGCGATAACGATGGTTTGTTGCTATTGATATGTTATTTGATTATAGCTATTAGGAGCTACATGAGAGAAGCAATAACATTAAACGATAGGTCGATAATGTTTACAATACTTCTTATTACTTCTGGGGGTAATTCAAGAAAAATGACAATGATTCTGGAGAAAAATAACGATATTAAATGAACAATTAATGATGTTCATAGCACTCCTTGTATTTCATGCGAGCTACAGAGGAGAAGCGACAATGACTTTTGTCACTCTTGTGAGCCGTGGGAGATAAACAACAACGTTTGAGGCACTCTCTCGTTGGTAGTTAATACTCGTGATTGTTTCCTTGTCGCTTCGGATTGCACGTTGGTTCTTCTTCACGG
Organism: Musa itinerans; assembly: GCA_001649415.1. Taxonomy (NCBI): domain Eukaryota; kingdom Viridiplantae; phylum Streptophyta; class Magnoliopsida; order Zingiberales; family Musaceae; genus Musa; species Musa itinerans. Next base: position 68,902 of record LVTN01000478.1, on the reverse strand, counting down.
TGAGTCCCCTTTTTTGCTTTTATACAATTAATTGATTTGACTTGATAAACTCAAGTCGACTCATCCAAGTCGATCGATCTAACTTAGTCTACGAGTTGGATCGATTCCATTATTTTTAGTTAACGGATTTGATCTGATCTACTAGAGTTAATATGAACTCTAAGATTGCACGATCATATGATTGCATTTAACAACATTGATGTATTAGTAGATGTTTTTCCATCTCATTCTCTATTTTTGGAGATATACAATCGGACTCGAGTTACTCGACTTGAGATGACGAACGTGTCTTGACTTGCATATTAAGTTGGCGAGGTTGATTATCGAGTAGGAGAGCGAGCAGTGCCGAAGAGGTTTGATGGAATTCATTCAATACCCACAAGCAATCGAACAATGAAAGTAGAGTGTGAGCATCACAAAATCAAATCAACAACATACATAAAGTATTAACTAAAGTATCCTCTATTCCTATTTATGTAAATCGCTTATGGGACGAGAGATTACTGGATCTATTGGACGAATAACGATGATTTTTATTAGATAGTCCCGAGCTTGTATCTATTAGACTAATAACATCTCGATTTTTAGTAGATTACTGGATCCATTGGACCAATAACATCACGATTGCTACCGTATTCTCGAGCTTTGAACTACGAGTGTCAAGATAGAATAGAAGAGCAAGACTGAATGCATATTCCAATCATTGGGTTCGGTCAAGCGGGTTGAATTTGAATCGAACCCGACTCGATTTAGATCAGGGAATGGACGACTTTGAAACATAACATTCATGTCATTCGAAATGTTCATCTTGTTTTCCCCATAAACGGAAATAATGCATTGGAAATGCAAGGAGAAACGGATTCCGCTGATTCGCGCGTGACGCAGCCTCTTCCTGGGCCACGCTCAAGTTCTTACGCGACATACCCGCTTCGCTTATCTTTCTGATGATTGGTGAGCTAAAATCAAAGCGAGTGGGGACGATCGACGGGCCCATATGCCTTTTCACAGGGTGATTAGGAGGGCACTCTGGAATTAGGTACGTAACAATTTCTGAGATGGAGATAAACCCGGCGGAAGTACTTCGCTGGGGGACGCGAGCTGTCTCTCCACCACTCCGCTTTGGAGCCCCAAATGGCGAAGGCCGCGACTCCTCTCGCGGCGAGGGCGAGCGCGCTTTCTCGCTCTTCTAATCCCGTCCCCGCGCACCCCCCGTCCTCCTTCCACATACTGCCCCTTGCCTTGCCCACGCCTCCCCTTCTCCATCTCCCCTTACACCCATCAGTCGGTAACAAGCTCTCCCCTCACCTCGCTTCTTCTATTTTTCTTTGTTCCTGTAGGTGTGTTTGGGCTAACTCGAATTAATAGTTTGGACTATGCGGACTTGTTTACTTCCATACCTAAGGAGTATGGTTATGCTTTGAATTGGTATTTGGGTTTCTTTATTTTTCTATTTGATTGATGTTCCGTCAAATGCATGGCTTTCCGCTTTTCTTGGGTTAAAGTGTATCTTTGACCATCTCTGGTTAGGGTTTCTTGAAAACAAGAATCTCGTGCTCGAGTCTGAGTAAAATACTTTTGCCGGAATCTGAGTGCAATTGTTGTTTGATTTAGGTGTGTTGGTCACTCCTAAGTGTAAGGAAACGCTTATTTTGTTCGTGGCACTAGTTTGAGCTCTGTAGTTCCTTACTTTGTTTGAATAAAGAATCTATCGCCGTCCAAATTCTAAAGTCTTCTTAACAAAAAAAGAGGACATGCTACTAAAAAATGGAACCTGGTTGACGTTGGAATTATGGTGGTTAAAGGAGAAACAGCACATCAGATGACCCGATGAAGGTCAAAACTTTAAAAGCATCAGTAAATAATCAACTAGAAAGGCAATGATCACACAGACATCAATTATCTTATAACATCTGGGATAAAATGATTTACCCAAAAAGCAAGGAAAAAGCTAGGATAATGGTAAAACTAGGCCATTGTGTTGTTGGAGATCGGGAGGTTAATGTTGACAATGCATAATAGAAGCTGGATATGGGACTAAGCCCTGCAAGGGTATAAGTCAGGTATAAGTCAAGTAGGGTTTGGATCGTGAAGGTAAATCGATGAGTGGTCTTGAGTTGGCAAACTTCTTCCATTTTTGGTGAACCCTCGTTCCCGGAGAGTATATAAGCCACTTCATATTATGGTCATGATGATCAAACTAGTGTCATATTAGTAATCTATCTCGTACTGCATAAAGAGGTGGTCTTTTCACTTAACCTTATGGAAGGTTTAGAATTTTATATACTGATTCTCAGTACATATCTTCTCTTTGACATGTTTGCTTTGTACACCATTACCACTTATGAACCATGCATTAGTGAGGAGCTATAGCAAACCGGTCAAATTTGCTTAAGCTTTAGATTTCTGCTCCTCTTTGCCATCTAATTTCTCCTGTGCTATCTGTTTGTATGATGCAATCTGTACACACATTATTATGGTGTTACCTGGATATTAACTTGTGTTGATTCAGGAATACACATGAATTCTTTAGATGACAAATTACCTTCTAAAGCTTTTCTCCTCTGTAGTTAGATATAGATGCAAATCAAGGTTGAAACCAAAAAATTATGGTATCAGAGCTCAAGCATCCAGTGTTGGGGCTGAGAACTATGGAGGAGAGAGAGAAGAAAACAGCCACAGCAATCTCATGGATGGTTCTACCAGTGAGAATTCATCTAAATAGTGAGTTGTATACTATTCATTTTAAGTGTCCTCTTGTTATTATTTATCCACCACCAAATTTTGTTGTAGTTAACGGTTCATGAAATTATTTTTTATCTATTACCAAGATTGGTTGTAGTTAATGGTGCATGAAAGTTAACTAAGTAATACAATTTCCCAAAAGACAATAATTAAGCACTTCAATGGATTACATGTGTTTATCATAAAAAAAATCCGTATGAAAACCTCTGTTTTCTTTTTGTTCGCTCCATAATGTTATTTTTGGATTTGACGTTTCTCTCTCATAGTATTGATCTAAGATGTGTGAAAAAAGTAAATAAAGCAAAAAGAAAAAAAAGAAGGTAAGTAGCTAAAAAATTCATCTGCTTTAAAACATAAACCAAGTAGAATCTGTGAACTTTCGAAAACTTCTACCAGGATTTTTGTTCTCTGTACTCCATAGCATATACACCTGATTTTTATGTGTAATTCACAAAAATCTTGCAAGCAATTGTACACTTCTTGATAACATTAATTGACTTTTATATTCACTTAGGTGATACCTTTGTAGGACTTAATATCCGTCTAGACACAAGTGATAGAAGATTTACTATTTGATATTCTTTGCAATATTTAGATGAAGAAAATTGTATATTTTTGTTGAGCAACATAGATGTAAGTTAAGAAACTAATTTATGTATGACTTAATTTGTATTTTATAACATGGCAGCCAAAAGTCTCTTTCTGGAGTCAATTACCAGCTGTCTATTGCTGGTGTCCTATTTGTTTCTGCAATGGCATTTGCACTTGTTGTTTCCTTGAAGGGTGGTCCTTCTGCTCTCGTAGCAGCGCTTGCAAAATCAGGATTTACAGCTGCATTCACACTCATATTTGTTTCAGAGATCGGAGACAAGGTAATCAATTTATAAAATAGGTGCTAGACCTGCTTTTTGCTTATATAGTTATTGCTCATGTAATATCAGCAATAATTTGTAAAACTACAATTGTCCTTTGATTCATTCTTTTTCAAATTTATCTAGACACCGTTTTTGTTATCTTAAGTTTGAAATTAATTTGCTTTCTCAACCAAGAATTCTAGGGTTAACATGCCAGTGAACTTGGTAGGCTCGTTTGAGTATATATATCAAATGTTAATGTTATGTCTGTTCACATAATTCTGGAACTTACATATTAATTGTTTTGCACTATTGTATGCTAACCTCATTTTTGGTCTCATAATTATGCATTCCTTGTAGTTCTTTTAATTTCTGGCTATGTTCTAGATCTCTACTTTTGTCTCTCTATGTAATGGCTGAACCTGCTGAGAGAGAGTGTGTGTATGGGATGTCTATGATGGTTCCAGTTAATCAGTTTCTTTTAATGTTTGAGTTGCTTCTATGAAACTTGAAGTCTCCTCTTGATAATTAACTTATTTTTTAAACCGGTCAAGGAGCATTTGACATCGTCAACTGAAAGTCATTGCGTGCATGGTTGGCACATGCTGGCATTGTCCCATAACCTTGCCCACACACTAGGTGCAAGTGCCCATGTTCACTCATTAAATGTGTGGCGTGTGACAAACACAATTACCAAAGCACATTTAGGTACCAAAGCCACGACAACCTGAACCTGCTGCACCATGCCATTAGGAAATTTGGCGATGGAACTGCTGCTATAAAGTAAAAAGTTAACACTTTTTAAATGATTATTTAGGTTCATAATTCTTCTAGCAGTCCCATCTAGTGCCAGTTCAGGTGCCTTAACTGATATTCCTGAGTATACCTATGGATATCCATATGTGTTTCAACTTACATTTATAGGATGATTTACTTCTTAAATGATTATGTTATGGGCTCACATAGTTACATTTTCAAGAATTTGCATCTATAGTTGTTGTATTCTTCTTGTATGGTTTATCTATTATGCATCTTAACTTCAAATTGACTACGTTCAGATTATGTTACTGATATACAGAAAAAAGTGATGGACTCTAGTATTTTTTTGCAGACATTTTTTATTGCTGCATTATTGGCGATGCAATATGACAAAGCAATGGTATATTACTTGACCTGTTAATTGTTTATACATTCTTATCTAGGTGCTTACCTTGGGCTTTGAGTTTGATGCATGTGCATCCGTTTTATGATAGTGTCTGCTTCAACTTTGAGCGATCTAATGCTTAATGTCAATGCAAGATGTAGAAAGGGATACTTCTTGATACTTTCAATTAAGAGAGCCTTACAGAATTTATAGGGGTACAAGTTTGACAAACGAAGAAACTAAAGCATACAAAATCAGGAAACTAATCTCCCAAAAAAGGGGAAAATTTACAGAATCTGGGAGGTAATCTATTTGAAATAAAAAAATCTTCAAAATTGGGAAAGTAATATCCTCTTGATGAACAAAGAAACTAAATCATAAAAATTAGGAAACTAATCTCCTGAAAAAGGGAAAATTTACAAAATCTGGAAGGTAATCTCCTTGAAATTAGAAAAATAATTTCATCGAAATTGGGAAATTAATATACTCACATAAGAGGAAATAATCTCCATCAATCAACACTCCTCAAGCTGGTGAGTAAATATTTTCCATTCCCAAGTTGCCAGTAATATCTTGAAAGAAACGACTTGGAAAATCTTTAGTCAGAATATTAGTGAGTTGCCGAGTTGTCTACTTATGGATACATAGGTCATAGGAAATATAGATCATTGCATTATCAACCTTTTCTTTAATAAATGTCGATCTACTTCAACATGTTTTGTTCGTTCATGTTGAACTAGATTTTACACAATGCTAATAGCTGACTTATTATCACAATATAGTGTTATATTTCCGTCCCATCTTACTCCCAAATCATCAAGGATTATTTTCAACCATAATAACTCACAAATACCATGTGCCATGTCTCTGAATTCTGTCTCTGCACTAAATCGAGCAACTACCGACTTATTTTTTACTTCTCCATGTCACCAAATTTCCTCCTAAGATGGTACAATAGCTGGAGTTTGATCTTTGATCAACAACTGATCCAATCTAGCCTGATCTGCATCGTTGTAGGCTTCTACAATATATTCAACTGCCATTTCTTCTAAATAAGATGCATTTTCCTGGAGTGAACTTCAAATATTGTAGAATTCTATGAATGACCTTCAAATGAACCTCTTTAGGAAAACTCACTATGCTGATTACATAAGCAATATCAGGTCTTGTATAAGATAAATATATGAGATTCCCAACGAGTCTTTGAAATCTCCCCTGTCTGCTGACATGTCATCTATATTCTATAGCATCTCCTAACTTGTGATTTTGTTCACTAGGTGTATTAGCTGATTTGCATACAAGTATTCCTGCTTCAATGATATATTTTTGTTAGAAAACAAGAATTCCTTTCTGAGCTATCTCAACACCCAAAAAATATTTGAGCTTTGCCAAATCTTTGATCTCAAACTCTTTGGCTAGTAGATCTCCGAGTTTCTTAATTTCTTCAAGATCATCACCAGTAATAATTATATCATCAACTTATACAATCAAAGCTGAAATTTTACTAATTGGTGACCATTTAATTAAAAGAGTACGATCACCTTGATTCATATCTTACATTGCCTGTGTGAATCTATCAAACCATGTTCTAGGAGATTGTTTTAGTCCATTTGATGTCTTTCACAATTTGTAGACATTATTATTTTTAAATCCTTAATCAAATCCTGGAGATGCTTCCATATACTTCTTCCTCGAGATCACCCCATGTAAGAAAATATTTTTAACATCTAGTTGCTGCATAGACCAACCAAGATTAGCCGCTAAAGATAGTAGTACATGTATGGTATTCATTTTTGCAATTGGAGCAATAGATCTCGTATGTTTGAGATAGCCTTTGGCCGCAAGCTTAGTCTTATACCTTTCTGAAGTACTGTCAGCTTTATATTTTACCCAAATACACATAAGAGCTTGAGGATCAAGTTTAACACGATGTTGAGAATGACCATGAATAAAAGAGAAAATAAAAAATCTTTGGTGCGATATGACTAAAATCATGAAAATTGAGAAAAAATGGGAAAAAACTCTGTAAAATAGTAATTAAAGCTTTGTTTTCCAAAACCTTCGATGGTAATTGATTTATTAAATAAGTAACAGCTAATACTACTTCTCCCCTATATGTCTTAGGCATCTTTTTTAAAATAGCAATGCATGTGTTACCTCAAGAAGATGACGATTCTTTCTTTTAGCAACGTTTTGCTTTGGAGTATCCATGATCATAGACTTACGTTTCGTCCAGAGCGGTACGAAACAGGCAGCACGTACCGGTCCAAGTGCCAACCGATACGTAGACCGTCCTTGGTTTGGTCCGCCATATAAAGGGAAAGTGAGAAACCCTAAATCCCACTTCTATGTCGCCTTCACTTCTCACGCAGTCATGACCGATGTTGCAACTTCTTACAATGACTTACCACCTCCATCTTCTCATTGCGACTGACGATCACTACTGGCAATCTTTGCTTGCTGCAACCTTGCTGCACATCGCCACGCACAATCTTTGGCCTAATCAATGTTTGTTGTACCACTCGAGTCGGTATAGTACGGGCAGTACGAATGGATCTAATTGGTGATCGAGACATGGATTGCCCGAGTGCTCGTCGACATGTCCCAGCATACCATGTGTTAGTACACCGGTACAGGTCAGTATGTACCAACTTGACAAATCATCGAGACGGGTCCGGTACCTGAAATGACAAACCTTGCCCCTAATCACTTCTCAGGTATGCCTCTTCTCTTCTTCCACTTCCTCCTTCCTCCTCCATCGCATCCTCTTCTTTCCTCTTCCTCCTTCCTCCACCGTCCCTTCCTCTTCTCCCTATTTTTCTTCCTCTCCAAAACTCTAATACCTATCGGTGTATCGTGTGTTGGTACACTGATACTAACCAATACGTACTGGTCCGACAAATCTCAGAAAGGGGTTTGGTACCTAAAACAACAAACCTTGTCCATGACAATTGATGTATTATTCCTTTATTTTTTAGATAGAACAAAATATGGTTAAAATAGTCTCTTCTATTACATGATGTAAGACTTTTGATTTGAACGCCAAAGTGGGTTTGAATCATTTTATGAAATTTAATGAAGATTGAACTAAAATCAGATTTTTTTTCAAAAGATAAAGCCATGTCACTCGAGAATAATCATCAATGAAAGAAACATACCAATGAGCTCCAGGAATATTTGGGATCCATGAGGGACCCTAAACATCATTATGAATCAATGAAAATGGATGAGATGATTTCTTACTACTTAATAGACATGAAACACCTAGTTGTTTAGTCAACTGACAAACGAACATCACAAAAAAAATCATTGACATCTAAGCCTTGAAATAACAATAGAAACATGTTTTTTAATAAGGAAAAGATGGATGTCCAAGACATAGATGATGAAGCTAAATTTGAATTTTATTTAATGATTTTTTTCTTCTGAAAGATAGGATTATGGTAAATAGTTAATGCCATTACCACTGCATTATTCAAGATAGTAGAGCTCCACCTTTTCTGTGGCATATCCAATCGTCCTCCCCGTAACCTGATCCTTGAAAGTATTACATGATTAGATAGAAAAAAAGGTACACTATTTTAAATCTCTAGTAATTTGATGAATTGACAAAAGGCATACTGATAGACTAGGCATATGCAATTGAGACTTTAAGGAAATGAGGGTGTTAGTGCAGGTATTCCTTGGCCTTCAGTAGTGGTTAAACCAAGGTTTGTTGTATCGCCTGAGTCGGTACAATATGGAGCGGTATGTACCGGTCCGATTCGTCATTGAGATGTGGCTCGCCCGAGTCCTTATAGGCACGTCCTAGTGTATCATGTGTCGGTACACTGGTACAAATCAGTACGTGCTGTACCGACAAATCTCTGAGACGGGTTTGACACCCGAAATTGTGAACCTTGGGTTAAACTACCATTAGCTATAACTTCCCGATTTTAGGACATGGGCTATAGGATTGAAAGTGGTAAGATGAGTTGGTCATATGATCAGTGGCTCTTGAATTAATCACCCAAGATTCGTAACAGTAGTCTTTAGAGGCATTTAAAGCATAAGAAATAATATACTTACCTGATTGTGCTAGAGAAACAAAAGACACCATGTTTGTTTAGTGAAGTGAGGAAACTTTGAAGCTTTTCAGTCTTCTTTTTATTTAGCCCCTCAATCTCAATGTTATCAGACACCGAGCTTCCATGGATAGAGGTATCCTTAGACTAAGTGTAGTTTACTTGGCCTCCTCGTTGTTCAGACAATTGTTGAATTCGATTCCCACCATTCTTTTCATAGAACCGTGGTTTTCCATGTAACTGCCGACATGTCTCCTTGTTATGTCTTGGTTTCTGGTAATTAGTACACCAAAGATCATCTTTGTTGTGTGACATTTTAGATGACTCACCTTTTCTAGGATCAATGTTAGACGCTGAACCATTATGAGTGATCAGATGACTCTTGATTGTCTAACATGACATTCCTCCTTCCTTGGTTGATGACCGAGAAGATTTCATCTAGCGGTTGTAGGGTTTTCCAAGTACTTAAATACGTTCTTGATCATATTCCACATTAAATCTAGCTAAAAATTCAAGATACTTTTTCTTTCAACAATTATTAGTTACATAGCAACATTTTTACTATGCTCCATCTTAACATTTTGGTAATAATCAAGTTCAAGCCATGATCCTTTCATAATATTGTAGTACTCAATTACAGATAAAGTTCCTTGCTTTGTGGAATGAATCATGATCTTAATTTCGTAGATCTGAGCAACATCTTTGACTTTAGAATATGTTGTAGATAGAAACATGTTCGTTCCTAATCTCTGGATGCGTTGGCTTGTAAAGCCATGTCATGATCATCGAATCTTTGTCACCCAGGCAACAAACTTTGGGTCATCTTCTGTGACACCCCCAATTAGTCCCACATCGGAAGTGGGCAATGACTAAGATTGACTTATAAGGGTCTGACGAGTGTACTCTAATAACTCCAGCTTAAGCATTTTGGTCAGTGGTTGGACTAAACGGAGTTATAGGCTAGTTAGCCTATCAGACTTAGGTCATGACATCTTTGCTTGGTATTAGTCCAATTAAGTGCCTCAATTTTCCTTTTCCTTTTAGTAAAGTGGACACAAGTTGGGAAGATACCTAATAGTTTTGAGCCTAAAGGAGGGATGTGAAGTTCACTATGGAATGGTTGAAACATGGTTTGATTAAGGACAAAACTAGCAAAGGTTTGGGTTGAAGAAGACACGAGGAGAAAAAGAGAGATTTTGGGCTAATGAAGAAAGAAAAGAGCTTTTGGCCTGGTATCAAATAGACTCTAATGCCATGTATAAAAAGGAATACTTAATACTTTCGATTAAGAGAGCCTTACAGAACTTATAAGGGTACAAGTTTCACTAGTGAAGAAACTAAAATATACGAACTCAAGAAACTAATCTCTTGGAAAAAAAATAGGAAACTAATAATTACAACGGGAAGATAATCTTCTTGAAATCTGGAAAATAATTTCTTCGAAATCGGGTAAGTAAATTTCCTCACAAAAAATGAAATAATCTCCAAAATCACCACAAGCTTTTGAAACGGATCAAAAGCTTTTTTAGTTAAGTTGCTTTTTACAAACAATTACCAAATTTCATAAATGATAATAATTGCTGATGCTGATGCCTTTATTCTCTTAGTTTCATATTTGGTGAATACGTGAATTTTTGTTCCTGTATATCTTGTAATGGTCATATTCTTTTCTTTTCTTTGATGTCCACTTGACCATCAGGTTTTATTTGGTTCGATGGCTGCTCTTTCTCTTATGACAGTCTTATCTGTGGTAATAGGACGGCTATTCAATTCTGTACCAGCCCAGTTCCAGACAAGTAAGTTCTAGATGATGGTATGGTAAGGTCCAAAAGACCAAAATTATAATATGAATAAACTGAAGAATGCATGGTGTTTGAATGAATTGAATATTTAAATTAGAGACACATTTTCTTATAGATATTAATAAAATGCCTAAGTGACTGTAATTTACCAATGGCGTAGATAGATATTTTTTTGCCAACAGATGCCTAGCATGCTACTCTTGTGATTCTTATGCATCAGTGCAATGCTTCATGGTACTTACAAACAAGCAATTTTTTTAGCACTACCCCTTGGAGAGTATGCAGCAGTGGCTCTTCTAACATTCTTTGGTTTGAAGTCAATAAAAAATGCATGGGAAATTCCATCAGATGCTGATACAAATAGCAAAGAGAAATCTGAACTTGGAGAACTTGTTGAAGCTGAGGAGCTTGTGAAGGAAAAGGTTAAGATAGCCTGAGAAGTTTATATTTTGTACTTGTTAATACATTAACTTTATCTTTTTTTCAAATTTATCAGTTCTATGCCATGTTGTGCACCATGAGGGAGAGTTCACTGCCATCTATCGTTATGTTTGTTGTTATTGGAATTAACTACAATCCTTGGTATGATAAACTAATCAAATCTGATGTGCCTTTCAGTAGAGTCCATTTAGCAATAGGTCTTTGAAAGCAAGGGCTTGAACCAGGGTAACTATTGCAAATTAATTCACAGCTTGACGGATTAAATAATTAAAAGCAACACAGTTGATTAGTTAATATGATATTTGCACCTTGTTATTCTAGGTGACATTTAAAATGACATTTAAAAGTAACACAGTTGTAGCCGATGTGCTCAATTTGATAAGTTTCGTGTATTCAATAGTATAATGGGAAGCAAAAAATTCTCAAATTTTATTGTTTGTTGTGGTAACTTCTTTGTCTCATTTTGTTGAATATGAAAAACGAGATTACCAATGCATGGATGGAATTTGATTTTGTTCTTACAAGAATCTTTTGCTAAATGTGCTTACTTCTGTTTAACTTATTATTGTAGTTCATCTGGTAGAATGTATGATCCACATTGTAGTAGTATTTTATGATTTTACGAATTAGACTAACTTTCCTATATTATGCCACATTTTTCCTTTCAGATCATTTGCTTTTTGTCTCGGAGCCTGGACATGTGCACTACGTGCATTCAATGAAACTTCTCTTTTTTCTTTCTTGTATTTTGCTTTATTACCATTTGATGATTTCTCTTTGTTATTTTACATGCATATCAGCTTGTAAATATTTTCTGACTGAATGATAAGAAACAGGATATCATCATAATCCCTTTTTAATTCTGCTTGATATTTATTTTCATGAACGCATGAGGACAGATATGAAGAGTGTTTTCTCTAATCACCTTATTTTCTGTTTCCTGCCTTTCGGTGTTCTAATTAGGTCTTTAAAGTTCTCAAAGTAAACGAGAGGAATTTATTTCTGTCACTATCCTTTCTGTGTCTCTACTATGTTGTCGACCATGAACTTGTGATTCTTTGTAATTCTAGTGGATTGCACTGGCTCTTTCCTTACAGTATGAAAGCCCTAGAAACATGTCTGACCCTATTGCTTATCAGTGCTGTAAATCTTCTTTTTTATAATATCTAAACCAATTTAATCAAGGTGATGATTTTGTATGAAAAGCTTTCTCCCCGACATAATCCATTTTTTTCCATCTCGAACTGACTTTACAAATGGAGGGCTGTCTGAAGTAGCTCCACACTTCTTACTACTTGGAGACTGGGTCATGTGGATGCCATTCCAGAATTGAGAATACTGTAGGTTAACTTTTATGTCATCCAGAAATTTATTTTGTTGCTCTTCTCATTGTAATATTGTAACACCCATGATTAGTCCCACATCGAAAGTGGACAAAATTAAGATTGGCTTATAAGGGTCTGATGAGTGTACTATTATCAACTTCAGCTTAAACATTTTGGTCAGTGGCTTAGACCAAACGAAGTTAATAGGCCAATTAGCCCATCAGGCCCGGGTAATGCTGGGCATTTTTCAATAACTCATACCTGATTTTTGTTTATATAGGTAAAGAAGTAAGGCCAATCACTTTGGTGTATTCATGTGGAAAAAGTTATGATTGGTGGCTTGATCCTTTAGTACAAGTATTAACATTAATCTAATTGACATTTTTCATCCATGTGGTAATGGTGGCACTATTAATTGTTTATTTAAGTTTAGTGTTATGGTACATGGCAACTGTAAATGAAACTTTATTTGATTTGATTAGCTTATTGTTAACAAATTGAAGCAAATATTTTTGTTGACATTGTTAGGCAATTCTATACAAGTAATTGAGAAGGTTGTTTGTGCTTGATCATTACAATTACACATATTACCAATTTGTATAATGATGAGATTCAGGAAGCTAATATTTCAATCTTATTTTCTTCACGATGGTTGTATGTTATAGTACCATGTGATATAGATCTGTTTTTAAAGTAAGTATTATAACATTTTCCATTGTTTGATAGAATCTTAATGCACTCAGGTAGCAAAAAAACTTACAAATCCTTTTGAAGTCCTATGGAAGTCTTTCAGCCTTGTGTTCTTTGCGGTGAGTGTTCTTTTGACATTTATCTTTATCTTCCTTTGTGAAGACACCGAAATCGAATGCATTTTATGAAAAAAAACTCGAGCGGCAGCATATTTAAACATGTCATCTCAGTAAAATGTACATTGCTTGTACAAATTGTTGAAATATGTTTCTAGGAATGGGGTGACCGCTCAATGCTGGCAACAATTGCTCTTGGGGCTGCACAGGTGTGGTTGTACGAATATGCATATGATTATCTTAAATATCCAGCATATATAGCAGCAAATATCATCATTCCAAGTTCATATTTTTTTTCAGTCTCCTTGGGGGGTAGCTGGTGGAGCTATTGCCGGACACCTAGTTGCCACATCTATTGCAATCATAGGTGGAAGTTTTCTTGCCAACTACATTTCCGAGAAACTGGTAGGTCCTCATCGTTTATTTTTTATCTCACAAGTTCTCTGGTTGAAATAATATTTAGGTTCAGATCTGGTTTGTGCTATGCTAAAAGATGACATATTTAATTTTCAGGTTGGTTATTTAGGTGGTGTCTTATTTCTAATTTTTTCTGCGGCTACACTACTTGGAGTTTTCTAATAGCTGGAAAGACATGACATTTTATTCTAAATCCATTGAAGAAACATTCTGTGTTCCAACGATACAACACAGGAATAAGGGGATTGTAAGGTGACGTATATGTTCTTCCCCACGAGTTTAATTGGTTGGTTTCATGGTCAGGTTATTTGTTCTTGTGAGTTTAAGACGTCGGTTTCACCTGAAGAAACACACTGTGAGGTAGTCTGTAGAGTAATATGATATGTTACACCAATTTTACCTTTAAACATGGCCTGAGACACTGAGCTTAAGCATTGTGTTGAAACAAATGGAACTGTGAGCAGAGCTTGGTGTTCCTTTCTTTTTTTAATTTTGATCTACTGAGATGTTCATGTGAAATGTATGGATTTAGTCTAATGAGTGAAGATACGTTCACTTCCTAGCACCTATAGGGTTGTCTCGGACAGATGTTGGCTTTGAGTTGGACTAATTATCAATAGGTTATGTTGCATGGGGCTGTTTGTGGACATTGCTATGTTATTTTACTTCCATATGTCAGATTTTCCCTGTTATTCAAATGGTTTATTGTTGTCTTCTATTTGACTGTGAAAACTTAAACGAATAAAAAAAAAAGTCAAGCCCACTTGATATAATTTCTGATTTTGATATTTTTTCTTAGTTTACAGCATATAGTAGTAGAACCTCTTTCATCCTGTTTTCTTAGAAGTAACACGTCTAGTGGTTTTTAATTTTACTTATCTAAAGATTGTAGACTGTTTAAGATATGCATGCCGGTTGCAACTATACTTGAATGTGCAAATATTGGGAAAAAAGTGAAATTTATTATTATAATGAGTGAGATGACTTTTCTTTTGAATAATTGTAAAAAAAAGGGGATAACTTTAAGAAGTTATTATTATAATGAGTAGATAAAAGTTTCATATTCCAAGTCATAATGTCGTCCTTTGTTACTCTTAGATGTGTGGTTAATCATACCAAAAAGGAAAAAAAAGGCGTTTTACCTTAAAAAGGTCCTCAATTTTAGTCGAATGAACTTCCTTAATTGGTTTTTATTTGAGGCATTTTTTAATCATTTTGATAAAAATATCCCTTGGTTCTCCATAAGTTGTCTTCATCGTCGTCGCCCTGGTATCTACCGTGAGTGACGTCGTCTCCTTCCTTTTCCTCTTTCCTTTCTTCTCCTTCCTCCCTCCTCCCTTGATGCTAGTCCTTCCTCGTTGCCTTTATGTAGCATTGCATTTGAGTAGTGCCACTCTTATCCTTCTTCTTTATTGCCTATGTAGCGCCAGTAGAACGGTCATTGGTGGCTGTGGCCTAGCTTGCCGGGGGTGGGGGGGTCGGAGGATAGGCTTTAGTAAAACAGGAAGGGGATAAGGTTGTCGCCCGGATCCCTTAAACTCTTCCCCAATTGTCGCTTTGTGGGCAGTGCTATATAGGCAAAAGAGGAAGGGGATGAGGTTGTCGCCCATGGGCAACGCTACACAACAGCAGGGGAGGAGGCAACGGGCGTTGTTGCTTGCGGTGAGAGCAGGGGTTGGCTGTCGCACAAGTGACGACAATCGGATGCTGTTGGTGGAGGGCAGAAGGGTATTTTTATCAAATTTATGAAAAAAGCTACTCTTAGGGTAAAAACCAAGGAGATTATTATTTGCAACCCATTTTTACTATTTATAATCTCATTTTAAAAATTAAATATTACTATTTGTAATCTATTTTTTATTATTTATAATTTCATATTAAAATTAAATATTTCTAAGATAGGCTTTAGTAAATAGACATATATGTTCTCAATTTATAATTTAATTATAATAAAATCTTTTCACTCCGAACCTATAACCTCTCATTTCTTCTCATTTTTTCTTCTTCTTTATTTCCTCATTTGGTGATATAAAATGATAAAAAAGACATAATTAAATGGGATGAATTGAAGATTGAAGAAGGTGAGATGAGTAGTTTTTGATATTTGTTATGATGATTTTATATTTTTAGGATAATGTATATTATGTAATAGTCCAAAAGATATCATTTTCAATGCCAATTATATTAACTCAAAAGATGCAACCCTTTACAAACTATACAGTAAGGTGTGAGCAAATGGTATTAGAATGGTGAGGTTGTGGGGAAAGAGAAAAAGGAAAAAAAAAAGATAAAAGTGAATTTAGAGAGGTTATAAATAATAAAATAATATTTTATTAATTTTTAAGGGTTGTAAATAGTAAAGAGACTGTGAATAGTAAGGAGTCTCCGAATAGTAAGTTCATCAAAATCTTTATTATTTTTAAATTATTTATTTGTAAATGGATATAAAAGAATCTCTTCTTCCTCTTATTCCTTCTCTTTTTCTCATTCTTATTCTTTCATCACCTCCTCCTATTCTTCCTCCTTGGAGGACAATATTGAGGGGGCAATGAGCGAGATCAAATGGTGTCACTTGGTGACGAGTGATGTTGACAGCAAGTGATATCAATGGCGAGGATAAAATAAGGAATTAGGAGAAAGAAAAAAATAAAATCAATAATACAAGGATGATAAATAATAATATAATATTTTATTATTTTTAAAATAGATGATCAATAATAGAGCGGGCGCTGTGAATAATAATAATATTCAAAATCAATTAGGGAGTTATTAGTTAAAAACAACACTCAAAACTATTTTAGGTAAAAGAATGAAAGGCATGTGAGATTAATAGCCTTGTGATGTTCAAAGGAAACACTTCCATACCTTCGAATTAATTAATTGCTCAATCAATAATAGCACGTAGAAAGCTCCGTTAAACTGGTCACTATATAACAAGAAATGCAGATACATTGACTTTAAAGAAAAAGATAAAAAAATTTTATGGTAAAAAATTCATTCATTTCACTTAATTCGAAGAAAAAGAATAAAACAGGGTTATGCTGAAAAGATTTATTTGTCTATAAAAGTTTTTATTTGGAATTTCACTTAATCCAATTTCACATTTGGTAAAAGACTTACTTCACATTTGCAATTGCAAAAAAAAAAAAATCACAAATATGTCTAAAAAAATTCTGAGAAAATATCAATATTTGCAAGTTTATTTTTTTTTAAAAAATATTGGTTTATTTGTCAAAGAAAAAAGAATGCATTATAAAAAAATAATTTAATATCATTAATTAAATCATTTGAATTAGTATATAGTTATTAGATCTTTTATTTTGATTAACCTTTTTTTTTTGGAATTCATAAAATAATAAATTAGGGAAGAAAAGATATAATTATACCGGCTAAAAAACAGATTCCTTAGTTAATAGGGTCCTCACCACTTATCCAATTCTCCCAGTCTTCGATTGAATTGGCATTTTGTCTTCGATGTTTTTGAACGTATAATAAAATATTTTATCTTAATATGGAAGTAACGGTAGAATTCCTTAAAAATATTAAATATAGAATAAATAAAAAAAAAAGAAAAAGTTTTCGTGCGACAAAACCAGAAGACAAGGAAACAAAACAATTCGCAAGCCTTGGTCTTGGAATCTTCGTTTAAAGAAGCAAAAAAGCTGGCAACAAAAACATCACCAAAAGCGTTTTCATGGAACGAAAACAGAAAACAGAAAACAAGGAAACAAATCAATGTTTGGAGAAGCAAAAAGTTGGCAACAGAAACACTGCCAGACCCTCGTGTCCCCCGGACGGCTAATCTCCCTGTGTGTGTGCGCGTGTGAAATCCAAGATCCTATTTCTCCCCTTCTTTGTTTATGATTGTTATGATGGTGGGTTACTTTTCCTTACAGGAGGAGACAAGAAAGATTCTCGAAATCAGAATCAAGTCATATATCAACGGCTTCCTGTTCTTGGCTTTGCGATTTTTGGTCGTCCTTAAATCGTGTGAGTTAAGGCGTTTCGAACTTGAGCGACAAGCATCTGTTGGGGAGTTTGCTCCTTTTCCTGTGGTCCGTCCGGAGGGTGAAATCTTCGCATTCTGTCGCGATGGATGATGACATGTTGGGGAATTTGGTACGCATGACATGATCCGGCCCGACCCAATCCTTCTGTAGTCAGATTCATTCGACTTTATATGTGCCGAATTAATCTGAACTCAACCCAATCCTGTGTATTCAGCGGGCCCGAACTCCATCCAATCCTTCGCTCCATATTAATGGGCTACTCCAAATCTGAAGGCGCAACCAACCACGCTCGCACGCCCGATGCCCTGCGCTCCGTGGAGGCGCTCCGTGCAGTCCTCCCTCGTCCTCTGCCACTTCGACTCCATCCCCATCTCCCCTGGCCTTCCTGTCCTCCATCGCCGGCACTGGGTCCTGCCGTGTGAGTCCCTCCTCTCCGACAGCGAGTCCTCGTCCGCACCCGAAGACTGCTGCTCCCACCACTACCACTGCCCGAGAACCACCGAGAGGATCAACTGCCGACCGTGCAGGCTAGCCGCCTCCCGACAAACGTACTCCTTCTCAAGACAATGGTTCTGCAAGGTCGATATGATGAAGAGGATGCGGGCCAACCTCTCGCACCGGGGCTGGATTCTGTGCTCCCCGAATTCGCTCGAAGTCGAGCGCAATGTGGTCGCCCTGCTGAACGATCTGTTCGAGGGCAGCTCCGACGCGGCGCTGGCTTTCTTCTTCTTTAAGCTGTCGCAGAGGTACAACGGTTCGAAGCACGGCGTCCGTGCGGTTTTCACTATGGTGCACATAGCGGTCACGGGGAATATGAACCACATTGCAGTGAATCTCCTCCGGAGTATTACTAGGGATGTTGACGAGCACAGCGACGGAGCACAGCATCAGCTGGTGTTTGATGCGTTGAGAGAAACTTGCAATAGTAGGAGAGTTTTGGAAACTGTATATAGCATGCTCGTTAAGTGTTACGTAGATAAAGGAATGGTCATGATGGCTGTTAGGTTGGTGGATGATATGAGGAACCTTGGCATGTACCCGAGCATCAGTGTCTACAATTCTCTGATCAATCTTCTACTGGAATCCAAGCAGTTCGAAGTTGCATGGCAAGTATTTGTGGAAATGCCTAGTAGCTCGTTTGGCTCAAACCAGTCGATTGTAAGCTTATTTATCCGGGAGCTCAGTGCTCATGGTGACTTTGACTGTGCTTGTAAATTGCTCTTTGAGATTCAGAAATATGGTGGCCAAGCCGATGTTGTTGTGTATACAACGATGATAAATGCCCTGTGCAAATGGGGGCTCCTCAAAGAGGCAACTGCTCTATTATATAAAATGTTGCAGTTGGGCATCTCTCATGATGATGTTTTGGTTTCTTCAGTTGTCGATGGCTACTGCAAAGCTGGTAGGTTGGTGGATGCCGCACATCTTTTGAACTCTCTAAGCGGAATTCCTGATGCTTTTGTGTATAACAGCTTCATATTGATGTTATGTAAAAAAGGCAATATGGTAGAAGCTTACGAGCTGTTCAAAGAGATGTTTGAGGTGGGGTTGGATCCTGACTCCTTCAATTACACAGCTATTATTGATGGTTACCGTATAGCATGTGAGATAGATCAGGCTTTGAAGACATTTGCTCTAATGCTGAAAAGAGGGGTTGAACCAACTGTTATGACATATACAGTGTTGATAGAAAGTTATTGTGACAGAAATGATCTTTGTGGTGCAGAGCACATACTTTCTGTGATGAAAATGGAGGGTGTGCAACCAGATGTTGTCACTTATAATACATTGATCAATGGTTACAGCAAGAAGGGTCACATGCATAGGGCATATGAGTTGAAGGATGTCATGGAAAAGGATGGTGTATCCGTAGATGTGGTGACATATAATATTCTCATGCATGGACTCATCAAGAGAGGCTATGTCAAGGAATCAAGAGAAGTCTTTAATGAACTTGTTAGAAGGGGGTTTTCTCCTGACAGAATCACATTTACCAATGTAATCGACAGTTATTCTCAAGATAAAAATTTGGAAGAAGCATTTCTCATATGGTGTCGCATGAGCAATAATGGAATAACACCTGATGTTGTCACTTGTAGTGCTCTCCTTAATTGTTTCTGCAAAAGGCAGCGCATGCAAGATGCAAGTGTTTTATTTCACAAGATGTTGGATGCTGGATTGGAGCCTGACCTAATATTGTACAACACTCTCATATGTGGATTCTGTAAAGAAGGGTATATTAGTGAAGCTTGCCGTTTTATGTTCATGATGAAAGAAAATGATATTTTTCCTAATAATATTACATATGAGGCTCTGGTTTGCTGCTTTGAGAAAATTGGAGTGAAAAATGCAGCTGAAAATGCTGCCATGAAGATGCAGGAAATTTTCTTTGAAAAATATAATGATTGATTCTTGATGAATTTTAGATGTGCTTTAATGTCATTGAATTGATTGGTGGAGCTTTAGAACAATTGTTTCACCTGCCATCTTCAAACTACCACGAGGGTGAAGTTCCTTAGAGAAGCTTTGGTGGACAAGTCTATCTATTGCAAGCAAGTAAGGTTGTCAGCCAAACAAAAAGACTAAAGCTGCATGGTATGTTCCGGTATTTGTCATATGCATTTGTACATTTTTTACCTGGAAATGGATTTTTCATTTTAAAAGAAGAGACAATTTTATTATCCCTTTAACTGATTTTTCTTCTCCATTTAATTGTGCCCTAGATATGTAGCTTATTTCTTGCAAGTTCAGATCTAACATCTTCCTTTGAGTTAGTAATTCTTTTCTGAATTCAGAAGTTGGTAAAGTTATTTTTGATCTTGATTGTGGTTGGCAGGAATATACATTTGTTGTTTGTTTGAAAAGAACATAAGATACAGATCCATTTGGTACTTGCACCTATATTTATCAAACCTTTTCTCAATTCTGTGGTTCTCAACCTTTTCTAGATTTGGTAGTTTCGGCTTCTTTGGGATCATTCATGTTAGCCATCATATAATATCTTCCATATGTTTTTTGAGGTATCTATTTTTTTTTGTCCAGACTTTTAAAATAGCTTTCTCTTAACATTTGTTGCTTCCCATTCAGGAGTATAATTCCATAGTGTGGTAGATTCCTCCGTGAACAAAGATCAAAGACATCTCGATTTGCTACCTCGGTCACGATTTCCTTCGATTCTTTGTTGATCCACTTTCAATTCAAATGGAGGAGCTTTTACATTTCACAATCACACATATATTCTCGGAAACATGAAGGTGAGATTTTACATTTAGGTTGTGTTCATAAGCTTCACAACCTTTGGTTGTTCTACTTCATCAGGTACTTCGTTGGATAGTGAAGACATTTCACAATCACAAGGGACTTGCTAAGAACCAAGTAGTTGTATGGTAACCTCTTGAGTTCAAGAGTTCTGAATTGAGTACTTGCATTATTAGCTTCATCCTCTTATCATATGCAGCATTACATGATGCAGTGATGAATTGTCAAGGCTGTCCATGGCCGAGCTTCCACCAAGACATTGAGAAGATATGTGAGGAGGATACTGAGTTCAGGGTTCTGCAGAATGATACCTGTGACAGAATACTCTTATACTGTGCATTGTGCTTGAGACTTCTTGGTAGCTTTTAATGTAGTCAACAGCAGTTCCCTCAACCTGAGATGGAAGAGCTTGGTTATGATGAATACTGCAACAATATGGATTATCACGGACATTACCTGCTCAAGGATGATCAGAGAAGGGCAGTTTCGAGGGTGAGGGAGCTGTTGAGAAGAATTGAGGTGGTGAAGTCACACAGAGGAAAATAAGGCATAGAAGTGCAACTCTGCAACCTACATTGTGAACAAGGTATGCTGTACCATGACTTGATCTCCCTTGTAAAGACATTAATTCATGTTTGACTTCATTTACAATCTTATTTTTATGAACCATTATAATGTGTGGACACATTAATATGAAATGTTTCTTCCATGTATCTGTGAACACAAAAATACTCAGAATTTGAGAATCATTACCAGTTTTTGGGTTCCTAGATATTTACAGGGTCTTATCTGATTATTCTGGTTACTAGGGTCCTTTCTGATGTTACAAGCACCAGCATGCTTAGAACAGATATTTATCGAGCTTGAACAGTAGCTTCATTTCTTGAACAAGAAGTCAACCAATTCCAGCATGGAAGAAATGAATCATGTCATATGCCTTCCCTTTTTGTACCACAAGGAGAAATGATGACCGCTGATGGAGTTCCAAAGGTCAAGGAAGCTTGTCATGACATGGAAGAGTGAAAGATCAAGTTCGGCTTATCGAACTAGTTAGTGCTGCAAACAGAATCCACATTTTATTAGCAGTATTTGGACATTGGAGAATAAATTTTTACAGAACCCAGATCTGATGAATTGAGAACTAGAATTACGTATTCAAAAGCTGAGTTAACAAATAAGGTGATGCAATCATTGCAGCTCCCAAATTGAAGATTGGAGATCAAGATGTGGTTTCATGTTTCGTCATAAGGGAGCAGAAGATGCAAGAGTCACCTGCCAGAAAAGAAGAGGACAACATTGGCATTCAGGTTGAGGAATTGATCAAAAGACAACATATATTTGAGAGACATGATTATATGATAAACAAAAACAATAGCGACTAAAAGCATGAAAAGATCTTATGACAGTTAATGTACCTCATGTATGGATCACTTCCATATACATTGTTGAGAATGTAGCTTTCCATCCTACAGAAGATCTGAAAATGTCTTTGCAAGCTGTGCTGCTCCATGTCGAGGAATTAGAACATCAGGATTACACCAAACAGCACATGGGTCCCCATGGCTTCCACCTAAACACCAGCCTCCAGGAACTATCCTACCAGGACCCAGGCTCAAGTTTCCTTATCAATGTGGTCAAGAACAGGATCATTCTTAGAGAACCTAGTACCAAATGCTGCACCACTTAAAGTAATGTTTTTAAGGTTATCCATATTCCATAGTCAGCAGATGGGTTCCTTCTTTGGAGATGCACCCCATATCAGAGAGTGTAGGTGATGATTGACAATAGTCCTATTGAATGCAGGCGAGTTACCAAGGACAGTTTGGAAATAGTTTGTGTATGATGACAGTGTATTTGCATAGTCCATCATAAAGTTCTTGGCAAATTGTTGGTACCCAATGTACTCTGTAAATTTCCAACTGAGGATAACAGAAGCAGAACCTGCACAAGAATGCATAGTAACTTTTCTTGCATCTCCTCTCTCTCTTAAACATAGTTGGAAGAGAAAAGCAATAGAATTGCATAATACAAACTGCATGATGAACATGCCATGACTTTGTTTATCTCAAACGAAATAATCTTCAAAACATTATTCAGATATTTTCTGAAATTGTCTGAAAAAGGAAACTTCAGCAAATGAAAGTGGATTATAATGTAACAGAAGGTTCTAGAATTACATGACAGAGGATGTTCTGTAGAAATTAAAATTTCTGGGATCTAGAATTATAATTTAATATTTAAGATTAAGATTTAAATGCCTGTTGGATCAGTTTCGGTCACCCGATATTTACTGGTTCGATCAAGCACCGGTATTGAAATCTATAGCTCAATAATGATGCACTATAGTTCTTTTTTAATTTTTAATAATTTTATTCAATAATGCTATGTGTTATAGGTTTGTATATTCCTTGGTATAATGATACTGTACCGGTCTGATAGGTTAATGAAACCTGAATTTTATTGAGACTTCAAACCTTCTTTGGGATGACCACTCTCAAATTTTTACTTTGTATTTGTTCTTTTGAGCAATAGGTATTTCAGGTACTTAAATAGTACTTAACAGACAAGTTTACACAATCCTTCTCTAGATATTTGAAGAGCTGTCAAATAATTTTTATAGCTTTGTATTGCCCATCTCCTATGACTTCATATATCTTATGATCTAAATCATCTACTTTTGTTGTAGATAATCATTTGAAGCATTACCATGATTCTTATTTGCTTATTGCCATTTATACTATAATATGATATCTGTAAGATTGTTGCCAGGATTGATTGTAACCACCTTATAATTTTAATTGTTGCATATTCATGTGAATTTTGTACAGTTCTACAGTTTAGGTGGGTTACTTTCTTGAACTCAATTCTTGTATTCTGATTCACCTCTTCATGCCTTTCTCTCCTGTGTCCTCTTAACAAGTGGCTTAGAGAATTTTGACTAACTTCAAATTACTGTCAACTGTTCATCATGGATGCTGAAATCCTACTCAACACGTTATACATATGGTTTTATCAAATTATCGATTACATTTATAAATTCGAAATTGGTCCTTGAGTTTCAACTTGTAGAAATTAATAGATTAAACTTTCAAAGCGATTTCAGTCATGTCCTATGATTAGATTTGCTGGAGTGTTGATATGGAGGTTGAGAAAGTTGCCAAAAATGGTTGGAAAGTTGTCATAAGGGTAGGAAAGCTAACTTGTATAGCAAACAAATAATAGAAAAGAGGAAATTTAAGAGGATAAAAGGAAGAAGGCATCAATCCTCCTTTCCTCATTGTTCGCCTATGGCTAAGCAACATCTTCAAATATCAATGTATAAGTGTAATACCCTGATTTAGTCTCACAATTAAAGATTAAGATTGACTTGTAAGGATCTTATGAGTGTACTATTATTAACTTTGACTTAAGTATTTTAGGTCGATGGTTTAGGCCTAACGAAGTTTACAGACCAGTTATCTTGTCAGGTTGGGTCGCGACAATTAGCATCAGAACCAATCTAATATTGGGATATGGTGAAAGGCTCGAGTGGGAAAGGCCTACTCGTGAACGGGGTCAAAGGGCACATCACAACATGGATCCACCACTGGGCTATGCCTTGCATGGTTACTATGCTAGGCCTCGATCATGATGCCAAGCCGTTAAGTGATGGAGATTATAATCCCCACCGATTTAGTCCAACATTGAAAGCGGGTAAAGACTAAGATTGACTTGTAAGCATTTAATGCGTATACTACTATTGATTTTGACTTAAGCATTTTCAATCAGTGACTCAATGAAATTTAATAGATCAGTTATCCCATCAAGCTGGGTCGTGATAATTGGTATTAGAGCCGACCTACAATTAAGGCAAGATAGAGATGCTCGAGTAGGAAAGGGACCTACAATTAAGGCAAAATAGAGATGCTCGAGTAGGAAAGGGGCTATCATGAATGGGGCCAAAGGGCATGTCACTGTGTGGAGCCATCATTGGACTATACCTCACATGTACTATACTAGGGTATGATTCTAGGCTATGCGAGGCTTTGATGAGGACGTCAAGTCCTTAAGTGGGCGAGATTGTAATATTTTAATTTAGTCTCACAATGGATGTGGGCCAAGGCTAAAATTAGCTTCTAATGATTTGATTGGTGTACTCCTAATAGGACTTTGACTTAAGCATTTTAGGCCAATAGTTTAAACTCAATGAAATTAATAGGTCAGTTATTCCATTAGGCTAGGTTGTGACAAGAAGACATTGTTCAATGCCCACTGATAGGTTAATGTGCCATGTGCGACCACCGTGGCTAGTTTCATACAGAATATTCTGACAGGGTTTGGCTGTAACACTTGAAAAATTTAAGCTACATTTTGCTACAAATTGAAGCTTGGGGACCAACTTGAATTTGGTTGATGATTCTGAGACTGCCTATATAATTTGTTCTATCTGCAAGGACATTTTTAATTTTGTGGCATGCATACTTTAAGTCGTTGAAGTCTGTCTATCTAGTCAAACATGCCACAAGTGAATAGGAAGACCATGGAGGCTGTCAAAATAATTAGAAAAGATCGATTGGTCAAGTTTATACTGGGTTTGAGCTAGACCTAGAACCTGTTCTAACTTGGGACTTATGGATCTTGCAAATTTAAGAAACCATAGAATCTGATCAGGAAGATGTTTGAGTTGAATGGTTATACAGAACCATTAGTGAGATTTTATAATTGGTTTTCATCCTTATATCAAACATCATTCTAGTGAAAAAATTCTAGTTTTGGCAAAACTAGGCAAGAAGAACATGGTTTATGGATGAGGATTAAAATTTGACTTAATTCATAAAGAACAAGGTCTTGTTAATATAATATTCTATCATTTCTGTCTTAATCATATAAAGATTTTCTTTATATGGTGAAGATCAAACATCTTTTACACCATATAGAAGAATAAATTGAGTTACTTTTGGGTGTAATCTGAACCTGATGCCAAGCTGGACCATCAATTTATCCCATTTTTATGAATATTCATTCATTCAAGTTTTGCATTAAATGATAGGCTTAAGGTTTTGCCTACTAATTCGGGTTATTTCTGGATAGCTCCAACTTGCTCACTTGGAAGTCAAATGTTTTGGCTCCAGAGAACAAAATTTCTGTTGCGTTATGACATTATGAACACTTGCGTTTCTTACAAATCTTAACATGAACCTCATGCTAAATGAAACTTTTTTTTCTATGCAGATCCATCTGGGTTTATATCAAGGTATGCAATACCGTACTATACCGGTGTTTCGAGGTTGGCTCGGTATGGTACGGTACAAGGTCTACCGTTTCGATGTATATCGCCCGGTACGGGCGGTACGTATTGGTCCGACAGGTTACCGGTACGTGGACCGCCGGGTACCGGGCGGTACGACCGGTACAGTGCTACAGTACACTGTAGCACTGTAGCAGTGCAAACAGTGCATTACAGCACTGCTACAGTGATTGGTACACCCATATCGTACCGTACCGAGCCCAGGTCGAAACTCCGGTACGGTATGGTATTGCGGACCTTGGTACGGTACCGGCATACTGAGCGGTACACCAGGGCGTACCGAGCGGTTTTTTATATTTTCTCCTCTACAGTGTAATACTGTAGTACTGTAGCATGTTCCGTCCGGTAACGGGTGGTCCGCGTACCGGTATGCTGTCGGACCGGTACATACCACCCGTACCGGGCGGTACCATTCGGTATTGCATACTATGGTTTATATTATTCCCTCTTGTTGTTCATTCTTTTGACCTGGTGGTATCATCTATTGGAATATTGTCAATCAGGGGTACACGTGATCCTGGACTTATTGTCCCTATTGAGGATCCAATGGCTATCTTAAAAAAGGCTATTCTGTCTTGACTATTTTGGCTATTTTGACATTTGCTGTGGTAAGCAATAAGTAATTTATCTGTACAAATGCCTACCTAACATGTTTATCTCATGCTCACTTCAACTTCCACTTTAGTATTTTTTTAGCATTTTGTATACTGGTTGCTCAACTATTTATTATAACCTGAGATATTAATATTTTGTTTACTTGTTTGGCTTTGATCTTTGACAGTCTACTTGATGGCTCCTTTACACCGAACAGACACCTTCTGCATAGCTAAACTTTGCCTCATGTGGATTGGTAGGAACAGTGACAGCATATGCTTTTGTTTGGATAAAAAAATATTACACTGATTCCAAGCCTGACGCTGTTCGTGTTTTAGCACATTCTAGTGCTATGGGTCATGGAACTAATATAATTGCCGGTGTTAGCTTGGACTAGAATCAACAGCTCTTCCTGTTCTGGTGATAAGCATAGCTATTATCACAGCATTTTGGCTGGGACATACATCAGGTTTAGTAGATGAAACTGGAAATCCAACTGGTGGTTAATTTGGCATAGCTGTAGGAACAATGGGAATGCTTAGCACTGATGCATATGTTCTCACCATGGATATGTTTGGTCCTATAGCTGATAATGCTGGTGGTGGAATTATGGAGATCAGTCAGCAGGTACATATCATTGATGAGTATTTTTATATGGTTGATTTAACATGTGTGAGTGCTTTCTTTTTCATGTGCTTTTGTGAAATCAACTTCTATCAGCTCCTTTGAAACTTTGAGAGAGATGAGAGGTCGTACTGACATTAAAGCATTAAATCGGTCACTTTTTATCTAATATGTTGCAGCAGTAACTTTTTTGCTTGCAGCCTGAAAGTGTTTGGGAGATCACAGATGTTTTAGATGCTGTAGGTAACACTACCAAAGCTAACTAAAGGATTTGCTATTGGTTCTGCCACACTTGCCACCTTCGTTCTTTCCAGTGCAATCATATCCCTTTTAAACAGGTACTAATATTTATGTTTTTTAGTTTGCATAACTTTTATAAACATCCTTGCTGGTGGATTTGTAGTTTGACATTACAATTCCAGAGGTTTTTATAGGAGGCTTGTTAGGTTATATACTTATATTTGTATTTAGTGCCTTTGCCTGCTCTGCTGTTGGAAGAACTGCACAAGAGGTTAATAATGAAGTTCGTAGACAATTTATTGAGAGGCATGGTATAATGGCTAGTAGCCCAACATCTCATGCCAGGTAAAATTTGACGATATAATGAGTCAGGATATTGATATAGCATGCATATCCAGGACTCCAGAGAAAGCCAGACTACATTTGCCATTGTGGCATCTGCATCATTACAAGAAATGATAAAACCTGGTGCTTTGGCAACTATATCTCCAGTGGTAATTGGTGAGTCTTAGGTTTGATGCTTATGTTTGCAACAGTTGTTGGTATTCTTTTGACTCTTTTTCTATATACTGCTGGCAGTGCTTGGGATAATTCAAAGAAATATATAGAGACTGGTGCTCTTGGGAGGCAAAGCTAAAGTTCATGAAGCTTAAGTTCTTTTTCTTGCCTTTCTTTTTCAGTTTTTATTTTGTATTTGTTGCAGGCAACATGTATATAACTGAGTTTTCGATTTGTAACTGAAAACTATATATCTTTTTCCAAGATTATAATTGTCGTAGATGTTTTAGGAGACAGATCTTTGTTTAAACTTATAAAGACAAATAAAGAACAGAAAATCAAGATAAAAAAGCTGAAATTATAAACAAAGAAAACATGAAATCACTAAATTTCATTCCTAGGATTTTATCAATTTTTGGTCACTTGGTTATACTTTCCAGTTAGCAGAGGTCTAATGGTGCTATTGAATTAATGTATATATGGGAGTATAATTACTGGGAGATCTGATTCTTAGCGGTTTATGGAAGAGTACCATGCATTTGTCCCTAGATGCTGAAATCTATATTAGGTGCAAGAAATATTAAGCATATTTCTTATTTAAAAATAAATCTTCAGGTCTGTAGGAATCATTTTTGGCAAGTTATGCTATATAGTGTTTTCAGATCTTTGAAAAATCAAGTGATTTCAATTATGCTGTCTGAAGTACTGAACTAAGTTTCTTATACTTACAGAGTTGGAGATCCATTCAAAGATACGAATGGCCCTTCAATACATGTTCCCATCAAGATGCTTGCCACAATCACTTTGGTCATGGCACCGTCTTTTTGTGATCTAGTGATATCCCACCTTTATTTGTTCAAATATACAAACACCCTCAATGCATTCTTTGAAATGTGGATTGAAAAAATAGTTGTTATTTTTCCTGATATAGAGCAAGATTGATACACTGCTTACATTCTTTACTAATACATGGATTAATCATACATGCCTTTTAAGGCCAAGGGTTTCAGATTTAGGTAGATACAGATCTATTTTATTTTTTGCAGTGCATGACTGGATTTATTTAATTGATCCGTAATCACTGCTCTCATTATTGGAACAAGTTTGTGATGGGTGCTGTTTTCTTATTTTCATGATGAGAAAGGATTTAAAGGTGACTTGCTTGATAGTTACTCATCATCCTGAAATTACATGAGGTTTTGCCCGGCAGGTATGCTGAAATTTGCTGGTAAGCATCCCTAACAAGCATCAACCCTTTTATAGGTTTTATATTGTTGTCATTTACATGTTGTAAGCTACTGCTACTCTCTGCAAATCCTCTTAAGTATAATGTGGATCCGGAAAGCTGTGTAAAATAATACTATCTTAATCCAGCATAAATCCAGCCTTTTTCATTAAGTCTGCTTTTTAGGCAGACTTGATATAGTATTTTTAATGAATAAACTTCATGTCATGTAAACATTTCTCTTTCTAGGCAAAGTAGCTGGGGCCTAAATCTGCTTTTTCTTAGTCGATTGAGTGGATGATGTTTTGATGCATACGTTTTCCTGCAATTGCTGCACCTACCGGAACATTGCAGCAGTGTGTAATCCCAGGTAGCTTGTTTGAACGAATGTTTTTTGTGCAGCTTGCATGGTAAATCTGATCCTACGTTTCGTAAGATCGACAATGGGACTAACTGAAGCAAATGTTTGCTATACAAAAGGGATGAGGCATACTAATCTGCCCTGATTTCACTAACCAGCCTACTTATTCATTAGTGATGATTCAAGCAAATTGCTAAAGAAATCATTAAGGAGTTGTAATCGTGGGGTGAGAGACATTGTTACCATAGCTTTGGCGATGATACTGGGTATGCTTCAATTGTTATTCCCATATTTAATATAAAGTAATATAAGAAATTTTTATATGATTCATGTTCTTTACTTTCTGTGTTGCAACTATTTCTTTTCAAGGTCTATTTGGGATTTTGAGAAGAGAGAGACAATGAAAACTTAAAATAGGATGTTTTGTGATAAAATCTCCTCAATCCCGATAAATCAATAATCTCATAGCATCTTATTTTTCTCATCTTAATTAAAGTGTAGAAAGGTCAGGGATCTTTTCAAAAATCTACTCCTTATATATTAAGATTAGTACAGCTTGATAGGTGTGGGCTTGAACTCAACCCGATTTTTTGCTCGTCCAAATTTAAAGGCACAACCACGAATCCCTTCCTTGCTTGTGCATAGGATGCCATGCACTCTTTGGAGGTGCTCTGTGCTACGAGTCTTGAGGTCCTCTCTCGTTTTCTCCCACTTCGACTCAATTCGAATCTCCCTAGCCCTTCCTCTCCTCCATCGTAGGCATAGCGTCCTTTCGTGCGAGTCCCTCCTCTCTGACAGCGAGTTGTCGTCCGCCCCCGAAGGTTGCTGCTCCCACCACTACCACCAGTCAAGAACTATCGAGAGGATTAGCTACTGATCGCGTAGGCTCGCCACCTCCTAGCGAAGGTACTTGTTTAACAATGCTAACTCGTTACCTCCTAATGAAGGTACGACAATGGTGTCACAACAGTAACACAATAAAAGAGGATGCAGTCCAACCTCTCAACGTTGGATTATGGATTTTTGTGTTGGATTATATGATACTATTTAATTAGATAGGATATATTATGAATATAATTAAATTTTGATTACGATTATCGATTAATAGAAAGAAATTCCAAATTATGTCCTTTTATTTACTTTCCATGAATACACATACATAAGGATACGTGAGTACTCAGATGTTTGGATATGTGACATAATTGATAAATTACATATCTTCACTCATCTTCTCTAGTCATGTGAATTAATCAAGGAGAGATTATAAATATTTTTTTATATTCTTTTTATCTCTAAATCCATCGATTATAGTGATCATGTAAAGGATAAAAAAAGAGAAGGAGACGAGTCTAGTTCTCCTTACAGATCGACATCATTACAAATCTCAAATTCGATGATGGTATACTTACAGATTAGAGAATTTTTTTTTAACAGTATCTAAAGGTATGCATTGTAATCTTTAGATTTATTATTATCAAATTTCAGATTTTTGGTATTAAAGTCTTTCACTTAATTATAGAGAGGAGTAGGGTTTTTCATGATAAGGATAGTTTTATCCTTTAGCAATGGAAGAATTCCACTCTTATTTACTTTCCACTTATACCGCTTAGAAATAGGAAATTTTCTCTATATATCCTAAGTCAAAATTATAGTTTTACTCTTCTTAAATTTAAAATTTTATTTATATCCTCAATTATAAAATTAATTAATTTGATTTATTTTAATCAAATACTTTGATCATAACTATATTTTTATTAGTTGATTAGATTTAGATTCGATTAATTAAGTTTTAATCGAATTTTTAAAAAATAATTTTTGATTTTAATCAATTTTAATTTTTGATTGATTTAATTGGGTTAATATTTAGCCCAATTAAATAAGATTGACTAGTATAAGAGTTTCATGTGAAATTTTTAAAAAATAAAAATTATGGTTTTCTTTTATAGTTTTCTCATATAACTTATTGATTACATTTTACATATGATAAATAAAAAATTAATTATTGTTCTTGCATATTTATTCGGTTATTCACATGTATATATTTAAAATTATGAAAAAATATTTATTTTTCACATAAAGGCATAATTTACATTTTATCATGATTATAGTTATCATATGAGTTTTTCTTTATGCTAATTAATATTCAATAATTATTATGATTATTATTTTAAAATTTTAAATTAAAAAAAATTGGTGAATATTATTTGTAACTTATGTCTCTAGGTTTTATTTGACTAGTAGTTGCCAAAGTAGCATAAGATGATAGATTTATGAGATATGAATTATAATAATTTTTTTTATTTATAAGATATTTTAAATTATATTTTAAATTATTATATTAGTCTTGTAACTGCCAGAGTGGCTTAGATCAATAATTTATAAAATTACATTAAGGAATTAGTCCTAAATGATATTAAGAAAATAATATTCAAAATGATACACATGATTAGGAGATTTAGATAATCCCAAAGAGAATCTATTTCAAATAATTATATGATGGGGTAGGATGATATTGTTTTGGATATCCTTGTGGATTGTATACCTAAAGATAACAATACTATTCCATGAGGATAATATCAATTTTTTATAAATAATTTTGTGTGAATACCAGATATATCAATATTTTACCCAAAGGTGAGATATTGAAAAACTCAGCATTAATATTATATTATCAAGGATCACAGACTTAATTGCTAAAAGTTCTATGAAATAAATAATTATGATAAGTGATCGAGAAAGATATAAAAGACTCAATTTTATGATAATTATTAATAATATTTAGATTTCATTATAGTCTATAATTAGCAGAATATTTTTAAGATTAATTTAAACTTACTGAAAAGTCATTGGCTAATATATCAATGTAAAAATTGATTGAAATTCAATATAACAGTATTTGAAGAATTCAAGATTATATCATCAATAAGGATAACAAAACTGTAAGCTCAAGAACATTGAGAAGTATTGTAATTGAGTCCTTTCTCATACAATTTATTCTTAATTATATTTTTTCTTAAAATTATTATAATAAAATGAAGAATAAATGAAACTTAAATGAACTTACTAATATATATATTTAGAAAAAAATTAAGATTAAAGTATGAAAGACTCATAGTATTTTGGGTACTACTGAATGGGTAACAATAAAAAAAAGTTAAAGGATAAATCACTTGAGTTTATAAATACTAAATAGTATATATACTCATAAAAGAAAAATCTTTATAGTAAAGTACTACTTTTGTGTTAAATCTCGTATTTTGATGATGAAACCTACTTATGTTTTAATCTGCGTTTTGAGTGACGCAGGATGCTTCGATCAAGATGAGACAATTAAAGTAGGAAGAATCATGTTGTGCCGGAGGAATATGTCAGAAGATTGGACGTCGGGCCGGTGGAACGGTCGACGTATCGATAGAAGGCTTCGGGCCGTGGATTCGGGCGTCGGGCTAAGAAGAGCGGATATTGCACCAAGGATATTGGAGTTGTGGAGTCAACTGACCGATTGGGCAATAGGCCGCAGGAGAGGACGATGCGCTGAAGAATCGGACGAAGCGTCGAGGGACCAATGACATGCCAGACAACATGATTATTGCTTAGTATTGATTGTCTAGATCGAAGTGTGTTTTACATGTGCAGGATTAACTACGATGAAAGTAAGACATGCAATAGGTGTTGCGCCGGAGTCAAGACCAT
>LVTN01000478.1:11839-33488 GCA_001649415.1 Musa itinerans | reverse complement strand
GGAAAGTTTTAGGCTCCAAGTTTGAATCAACTTGAAGCCTATAAATACCCTTCTCATCCCTGGTTAAAGCACACAAGTACAGAGAGTCTAAAAGCAAAGAAACACTGTTAAAATCTTGTGTAATCTCCTCTCCCTCTTCTAAAGTGTTAGACTAGTTTGAGAGAGAAGTGAGTGCTTGTAAGGGTTGTCTCCTAAACTCGGTAGAAGGAAAAGAGGGGTGTAAAAGGTGATTGACCTTTGCCTATTGAAGGAAGGCCTCTAGTGGACGTTAGTGACCTCGTCGGAGGAGGAAGCCAAAAGTGGATGTAGGTCAAGATTGACCGAACCACTCTAAATCTTGGTTTGCATTTACATTCTGCTATTTACCTTACTGCAAACCTCCATATGTGCTTTACTTCCTCGTTACTTTTGCTGCACTCCTTTACAAACTTGTTTTCAAGATAAGTTTCCGAAAACAGTTTTACGTCGGAAACAGTTTTATTGTACGAAGTCTTTTTGAACCGATGAAAGTTTTCCGCTGCACTAATTCACTCCCCCCCCCCTCTTAGTGCTCTCGATCCTAACATTTTGTGGCAATGAAAGTTACATGAGGAAGAACTATAAGGTTTGATTTAAGAGGAAAAGGTATAAAGTTTGACCTTTGTATGTTTTAAATCAAGCATTATGGAAATTCTTTTCTAATACTTGATGGATTAATTTTGATGTTTCAAAATATGTTACCAATAATAGCGATTTATTTTAATATGAAAATAAAAAAAGAATGAAATATTCATCATTATAAAGAATTATCTTAAAGTGAAAGTGATAGTAGTTGGTATTTATCGCCTATATATAGAGACGATTCATTGAATGGATCTTGAGGATCCATGTTATGTTTTTATAATTCTAAAAATTTAGGTTCTTTACATAGAATTATCTGTATATTATTTCTTTCTTGGTGGTTGTAAACTCTCTATGATTTAATAAAAATTAACCTTTGAATTATATATGATAGTCTATATAGAATTAATGTTAATCTTGAGTTTAGAATGATCTTGTAATCAAATATTGAGATGAAGTATAGTTTCATAAACTTCTTGAGATTATATATACTTATATTTGTAGGTCACTCCATATTTCTATTTTAGTAAAGAGAGAAATTTTATCACCTTTATAGATAAGCTGTTGAGATATTATTATATATATATAATTTATCTAAGGTCTCAAGTTGTTGACATATTTAGGTGTACATAAATGAAGTCGAGATAATTATATAGAAAAGTTAAAATTATTATATTTGATAATGATGATAAATTTTGTAGTAGTTATGATGAACTTGATCATAATTTTAGTTCTTTTTCTAGATTCTTAAAAAAGTATGATATTTACGCTTAGTATAATTTACCAGATATACTATAGCAGAATAGGATTGTTGAAAGGTGAAATTGTACTCTTATGAATATAGTTAGGAGTATGATGGGTTATTATACTATATTCGAATCAATGTGAGGAGAAGCTTTAAGGATGATTATGTATATCTTGAATAGGGTTTCTAATAAGTTAATTCCAACAACTTCTTTTAAGTTATGGACCGATAGAAAATTCAACTTAAGATATTTATATATTTGGCAATGTCCTAAGATAAAGTCTTCAATTCATATGAAAAAAATTAGATTCAATAACTATTTCTATATATTTTATTATTTATCCAAAAAATTCGAAAGGGCATACAATTTATTATTCTATTCATAGTACGAGGATAGTTAAATATGGTAATATAAGATTCCTAGAAAATAGTGAATCAATGAAAGTAAAACTCTCGAAATTTAATCTTGACATTGAGGAGATACAAGTTAATATTCCTTTATTATTTGAGAGATTGTTGTTAAATGATTTGATAAAGTGAATAATAAAATAACACTAGTGAACTCCTATATAATATTAATATCGTGGCTAATGATCTTATAGAACAATCAATCGATAGTTTTAAGAATATCTCAAATGTAAAGGAACTTGTTATTTCTGATTATTATGTGATATATTTACGAGAATCAGATTATAGTATAGGAATTAAAATAATCTCTCATTATTTTTACAAATTATAAAAAGTAGTGATTCTAAGAAGTGATATGATGCAATAAAAGAAGATTTAAAATCAATAATCAAAATAGTATTTGAGAATTCGTTGAATTGCTCAATAATTATAAAAGAGTCTATTATATAAATAGGACTCTAAGAATAATATCGAACGATATAAAGTCAGACTAGTAGTAAAAAGTTTTGCTTGTAAAGGATGCATCAACCATAATGAGATATTTTTTCTATTTTTTAAATGAGTAAATTAAGAATCGTCATGATATAAGTGACTCATTATGATTTTGAGTTACATCATAATGATGCCAAAACTAAGTTTTTTTATTGAGGATCTAGATTTATATGGGTTAACCTAAATAATTCGTAGAGAAAACGAAAGGAATATATATTTTACTTACCAATAATAATCTTGGTTTATTATATTAAACCAAGAAATTTCTTATCAAGAATTAGGATTATCTTAGAAAGGATATATTGATCTAAGTAGATGTAATGTACAAGTTTGTTTGATAAATGATAAAAGTAAAATTTCCAATCAAAACAAGTGTTTCTAAATGACTTAAAAAAGAATCAGATTCAAAAAAATATTCTTGATATATGCATAGTTAGAAGTTTATTATATGCTTCAGCCATATCAGATATCAGTTTTACAGTTAAAATACTAGGTAGATATTAAAGTTACCTAAGAATGAAAACATTTAAAGATCGTAAAGAAAGTAATAAGATATCTGGAAGGAACAAAAGATTATATACTCATATATATGATATTAGATCAGCTTAAAATGATGGTATTTTTAAGTGCTGATTTTGTAAATTATCTCAATAATAGAAAGTCCATTTTATGGTTTATATTTATATCAGTTGGAGGGATAATTTATAGAAAAAAATATAAAGTAATATATTATTATATTATTAACAATATAAGTTGATTTTATCGCATGTTTTGAGATAACTAATTAAGTTTTATGAGTGCAAAATTCTATCTCAGGATTTGGTGTGATCGGACCCGATCGTTAAGTTGCTGAAGATGTTTTGTGAGATATCGTAGTGGTTTTCTTTTGTAAAAATAACAAGTACCATTATAGCTCTATGTATTATAGTATAAAGTACTTGATGGTTAGAGAAAAAAGTTCAGAAATAATTAATAATAATTAATAATTTAAGTTCCATTATATTGATTGTTGATTCATTCACTTATGATTTACAATATAAAGTATTTAAAAAAATATATTCTTATAATTGGATTTGTAAGCAATCCATAAAAAAAAAATTGATATGCATATTTGAGTTCGTTAAACTTTGGCTACTTCAAGTTATTACGATGCAGCGATGAATTGTCATGTCGATGGCCCAACTTCCACCGAGACAATGAGACCAGCAGTTCTCTCGGCCTGAGACCGAAGAGCTCGGGGACGATGGACACTGCAATAGTGTGGATTGTGATAGTCATTACCTACTTGAGGATGAGCAGAGAAGGGCAGTTTTGAGGGACGGGGAGTTGTTGAAAAGAATTGAGGTGGTGAAGTCACACGGAGGAGGAAATAAGGCACAGAAGTGCAAATCTGCAATCTAGAGTCTTATTTTTACGAACCATCATATTGTACGGACACATTCAATATGAAATGTTTCTTCCATGCCTCGGAGAACACAAAAATACACCACGAATTTGAGAATCATTACCAGTTTTTGGTTGTTCAGATATTTACAGTCTTATCTGATTCTTCTGGTTACTAAGAAGCTTTGTGATGTCACAAGATTCAGCATGCACAGAACATGTACTTACAGAGCTTGAACCGTAGCTTCATTTCTTGAACAAAATGATGTCAACAAATTCCAGCATGGAAGAAATAAACCATGTCAGATGTCTCCCCTTTTTGTACCACAAGGAGAAACGTTGGCTGCTGATGGAGTTCCAAAGGTCAAAGAAGCCTGTCATGACATGACGGAGTGAAAGATCAAGTTTGGCTTGCCATACTATTAAGCGCTTCAAACAGAGTCCACATTTTGATTAGCACTATTTGGACATTGAAGAATAAATTTCTACAGAACCCAGATCTGATAAATTGAGAACTAGAATTATGTATTCAAAAGCTGAGTTAACAAATAAGATGATGCAGCTCCCAAATTGAAGATTGGAGATCAAAATTACAAAACCAAGATGTGGTTTCATGTTTCGTCGTAAGGCCAAGGAGCAGAAGATGCAAGAGTCACCTGCTGGAAAAGAGGATGATGTTGGCATTCAGGTTGAGGAATTGATCAAAATGACAACATATAATTGAGAGACATCATTATATGATAAACAAAAACAATAGCGACTAAAAGCATGAAAAGATTTTACAGCAGTTAATGTACCTCATACATGGATCACGTCCATATACATTGTTGAGAACGTAGCTTTCCATCCGACAGAAGATCTGCAATAGTCTTTGCAAGCCGTGCAGCCCCAGGTCCAGGAATCAGAACATCAGGATTACCCCAAACAGCACATGGGTCCCCACGGCTTCCACCTAAACACCAGCCTCCAGGAACTATCCTACCAGGACCCCGGCTTAAAGTTTCCTTATCAATGTGGTCAAGAACAGGATCGTTCTTAGAGAACCTCGTACCAAATGCTGCTCCTGTTATAGTCATGTTTTTAAGATCATCCATAGTCAGCAGACGGGGTTCCTTCTTTGGAGATGCACCCCAGATCATATAATGTAGGTGATGGTTGACAATAGTCCTATTGAATCCAGGCGAGTTACAAAGGACAGTTTGGAAATAGTTTGTGTGTGATGACAGCGTATTTGCATAGTACATCATAAGAGTTCTTGGCAAATTGTCAGTACCCAATATGCAGTACTCTATAAATTTCCGACTGAGGATAACAGAAGCAGAACCTGCACCAGAATGCATAGTAACTTTTCTTGCATCTCCTTCTCTCTTAAATTAATTGGAAGAGAAAAGCAATAAAAATTGCATAATACAAACTGCATGATGAACATGTCATGACTTTCTTTATCTCAAACAAAATTCTCTTCAAAACATTATTCAGATATTTTCTGAAATTGTCCAGGACCTCGGAAATCCGGGAGATGACATTTTTTAGCTCCAAATTCAAACCAGTTTGGGGCCTATATATACCCCACCCTTTCAGCAATGAAAGGGCATAAAAAAGGTACCGAAATCTTGATCTTATTATGTGATTTTTAGAGCTCAAAAGTGTTGTAAAGGCCAAAAGTTCTTCTCTCTTTTCTTCTAAGTTTTGATCATTCAAGAGATGAGTGAAAAATCTGTAAGGGTTGTCTCCTAAGCCCGTCAAAAGGAGTAGAGCTATAAAAGAGTGTTTGGCCTTCGCCTATTGAAAGAAGGCCTCTAGTGGACGTCGGTGACCTCGTCGGAGGAGGAAGCCAAAAGTGGATGTAGGTCAAGATTGACCGAACCACTCTAAATCTTGGTTTGCATTTACATTCTGCTATTTACCTTACTGCAAACCTCCATATGTGCTTTACTTCCTCGTTACTTTTGCTGCACTCCTTTACAAACTTGTTTTCAAGATAAGTTTCCGAAAACAGTTTTACGTCGGAAACAGTTTTATTGTACGAAGTCTTTTTGAACCGATGAAAGTTTTCCGCTGCACTAATTCACTCCCCCCCCCCTCTTAGTGCTCTCGATCCTAACATTTTGTGGCAATGAAAGTTACATGAGGAAGAACTATAAGGTTTGATTTAAGAGGAAAAGGTATAAAGTTTGACCTTTGTATGTTTTAAATCAAGCATTATGGAAATTCTTTTCTAATACTTGATGGATTAATTTTGATGTTTCAAAATATGTTACCAATAATAGCGATTTATTTTAATATGAAAATAAAAAAAGAATGAAATATTCATCATTATAAAGAATTATCTTAAAGTGAAAGTGATAGTAGTTGGTATTTATCGCCTATATATAGAGACGATTCATTGAATGGATCTTGAGGATCCATGTTATGTTTTTATAATTCTAAAAATTTAGGTTCTTTACATAGAATTATCTGTATATTATTTCTTTCTTGGTGGTTGTAA
Organism: Musa itinerans; assembly: GCA_001649415.1. NCBI lineage: Eukaryota > Viridiplantae > Streptophyta > Magnoliopsida > Zingiberales > Musaceae > Musa > Musa itinerans. The sequence continues at coordinate 27,372 of LVTN01000478.1, read as the reverse complement.
ACTCTCTATGATTTAATAAAAATTAACCTTTGAATTATATATGATAGTCTATATAGAATTAATGTTAATCTTGAGTTTAGAATGATCTTGTAATCAAATATTGAGATGAAGTATAGTTTCATAAACTTCTTGAGATTATATATACTTATATTTGTAGGTCACTCCATATTTCTATTTTAGTAAAGAGAGAAATTTTATCACCTTTATAGATAAGCTGTTGAGATATTATTATATATATATAATTTATCTAAGGTCTCAAGTTGTTGACATATTTAGGTGTACATAAATGAAGTCGAGATAATTATATAGAAAAGTTAAAATTATTATATTTGATAATGATGATAAATTTTGTAGTAGTTATGATGAACTTGATCATAATTTTAGTTCTTTTTCTAGATTCTTAAAAAAGTATGATATTTACGCTTAGTATAATTTACCAGATATACTATAGCAGAATAGGATTGTTGAAAGGTGAAATTGTACTCTTATGAATATAGTTAGGAGTATGATGGGTTATTATACTATATTCGAATCAATGTGAGGAGAAGCTTTAAGGATGATTATGTATATCTTGAATAGGGTTTCTAATAAGTTAATTCCAACAACTTCTTTTAAGTTATGGACCGATAGAAAATTCAACTTAAGATATTTATATATTTGGCAATGTCCTAAGATAAAGTCTTCAATTCATATGAAAAAAATTAGATTCAATAACTATTTCTATATATTTTATTATTTATCCAAAAAATTCGAAAGGGCATACAATTTATTATTCTATTCATAGTACGAGGATAGTTAAATATGGTAATATAAGATTCCTAGAAAATAGTGAATCAATGAAAGTAAAACTCTCGAAATTTAATCTTGACATTGAGGAGATACAAGTTAATATTCCTTTATTATTTGAGAGATTGTTGTTAAATGATTTGATAAAGTGAATAATAAAATAACACTAGTGAACTCCTATATAATATTAATATCGTGGCTAATGATCTTATAGAACAATCAATCGATAGTTTTAAGAATATCTCAAATGTAAAGGAACTTGTTATTTCTGATTATTATGTGATATATTTACGAGAATCAGATTATAGTATAGGAATTAAAATAATCTCTCATTATTTTTACAAATTATAAAAAGTAGTGATTCTAAGAAGTGATATGATGCAATAAAAGAAGATTTAAAATCAATAATCAAAATAGTATTTGAGAATTCGTTGAATTGCTCAATAATTATAAAAGAGTCTATTATATAAATAGGACTCTAAGAATAATATCGAACGATATAAAGTCAGACTAGTAGTAAAAAGTTTTGCTTGTAAAGGATGCATCAACCATAATGAGATATTTTTTCTATTTTTTAAATGAGTAAATTAAGAATCGTCATGATATAAGTGACTCATTATGATTTTGAGTTACATCATAATGATGCCAAAACTAAGTTTTTTTATTGAGGATCTAGATTTATATGGGTTAACCTAAATAATTCGTAGAGAAAACGAAAGGAATATATATTTTACTTACCAATAATAATCTTGGTTTATTATATTAAACCAAGAAATTTCTTATCAAGAATTAGGATTATCTTAGAAAGGATATATTGATCTAAGTAGATGTAATGTACAAGTTTGTTTGATAAATGATAAAAGTAAAATTTCCAATCAAAACAAGTGTTTCTAAATGACTTAAAAAAGAATCAGATTCAAAAAAATATTCTTGATATATGCATAGTTAGAAGTTTATTATATGCTTCAGCCATATCAGATATCAGTTTTACAGTTAAAATACTAGGTAGATATTAAAGTTACCTAAGAATGAAAACATTTAAAGATCGTAAAGAAAGTAATAAGATATCTGGAAGGAACAAAAGATTATATACTCATATATATGATATTAGATCAGCTTAAAATGATGGTATTTTTAAGTGCTGATTTTGTAAATTATCTCAATAATAGAAAGTCCATTTTATGGTTTATATTTATATCAGTTGGAGGGATAATTTATAGAAAAAAATATAAAGTAATATATTATTATATTATTAACAATATAAGTTGATTTTATCGCATGTTTTGAGATAACTAATTAAGTTTTATGAGTGCAAAATTCTATCTCAGGATTTGGTGTGATCGGACCCGATCGTTAAGTTGCTGAAGATGTTTTGTGAGATATCGTAGTGGTTTTCTTTTGTAAAAATAACAAGTACCATTATAGCTCTATGTATTATAGTATAAAGTACTTGATGGTTAGAGAAAAAAGTTTAGAAATAATTAATAATAATTAATAATTTAAGTTTCATTATATTGATTGTTGATTCATTCACTTATGATTTACAATATAAAGTATTTAAAAAAATATATTCTTATAATTGGATTTGTAAGCAATCCATAAAAAAAAAATTGATATGCATATTTGAGTTCGTTAAACTTTGGCTACTTCAAGTTATTACGATGCAGCGATGAATTGTCATGTCGATGGCCCAACTTCCACCGAGACAATGAGACCAGCAGTTCTCTCGGCCTGAGACCGAAGAGCTCGGGGACGATGGACACTGCAATAGTGTGGATTGTGATAGTCATTACCTACTTGAGGATGAGCAGAGAAGGGCAGTTTTGAGGGACGGGGAGTTGTTGAAAAGAATTGAGGTGGTGAAGTCACACGGAGGAGGAAATAAGGCACAGAAGTGCAAATCTGCAATCTAGAGTCTTATTTTTACGAACCATCATATTGTACGGACACATTCAATATGAAATGTTTCTTCCATGCCTCGGAGAACACAAAAATACACCACGAATTTGAGAATCATTACCAGTTTTTGGTTGTTCAGATATTTACAGTCTTATCTGATTCTTCTGGTTACTAAGAAGCTTTGTGATGTCACAAGATTCAGCATGCACAGAACATGTACTTACAGAGCTTGAACCGTAGCTTCATTTCTTGAACAAAATGATGTCAACAAATTCCAGCATGGAAGAAATAAACCATGTCAGATGTCTCCCCTTTTTGTACCACAAGGAGAAACGTTGGCTGCTGATGGAGTTCCAAAGGTCAAAGAAGCCTGTCATGACATGACGGAGTGAAAGATCAAGTTTGGCTTGCCATACTATTAAGCGCTTCAAACAGAGTCCACATTTTGATTAGCACTATTTGGACATTGAAGAATAAATTTCTACAGAACCCAGATCTGATAAATTGAGAACTAGAATTATGTATTCAAAAGCTGAGTTAACAAATAAGATGATGCAGCTCCCAAATTGAAGATTGGAGATCAAAATTACAAAACCAAGATGTGGTTTCATGTTTCGTCGTAAGGCCAAGGAGCAGAAGATGCAAGAGTCACCTGCTGGAAAAGAGGATGATGTTGGCATTCAGGTTGAGGAATTGATCAAAATGACAACATATAATTGAGAGACATCATTATATGATAAACAAAAACAATAGCGACTAAAAGCATGAAAAGATTTTACAGCAGTTAATGTACCTCATACATGGATCACGTCCATATACATTGTTGAGAACGTAGCTTTCCATCCGACAGAAGATCTGCAATAGTCTTTGCAAGCCGTGCAGCCCCAGGTCCAGGAATCAGAACATCAGGATTACCCCAAACAGCACATGGGTCCCCACGGCTTCCACCTAAACACCAGCCTCCAGGAACTATCCTACCAGGACCCAGGCTCAAGTTTCCTTATCAATGTGGTCAAGAACAGGATCGTTCTTAGAGAACCTCGTACCAAATGCTGCTCCTGTTATAGTCATGTTTTTAAGATCATCCATAGTCAGCAGACGGGGTTCCTTCTTTGGAGATGCACCCCAGATCATATAATGTAGGTGATGGTTGACAATAGTCCTATTGAATCCAGGCGAGTTACAAAGGACAGTTTGGAAATAGTTTGTGTGTGATGACAGCGTATTTGCATAGTACATCATAAGAGTTCTTGGCAAATTGTCAGTACCCAATATGCAGTACTCTATAAATTTCCGACTGAGGATAACAGAAGCAGAACCTGCACCAGAATGCATAGTAACTTTTCTTGCATCTCCTTCTCTCTTAAATTAATTGGAAGAGAAAAGCAATAAAAATTGCATAATACAAACTGCATGATGAACATGTCATGACTTTCTTTATCTCAAACGAAATAATCTTCAAAACATTATTCAGATATTTTCTGAAATTGTCTGAAAAAAGCAAACTTTAGCAAATGAAAGTCAATCATGGAAACAAAATATCCAGACTTACTTTGGAGATGACAGTAGTCAGAGAAACATTACCACAAAGAACCAGTGCTTAAGAAAAGTGATTTTACATACAAAGTAATCCAAATATAAGAAGAAACATAATAACAGAATAAGCAATTTACTTGTTGCACATCATCCTTAATGTATCAAGAATTTCCGCTTGATTGCGACTCTCAAGAATCTTGGGTCAGATTGCTAGGTTTACTGAAAGGTAGACTAGACCTCTGGAAAGACTCAAAAACCTGGATAAACAGTCGCCAGCTGCATTGACTTCCTTATATATTTGGACTCAAATATAGAGTCAGAGATCTATCTAATCAATAAATATTTTATGTAAGAATCACATGTATTTAACATACACATGGATCCTAGGTACTATAGTCCAAATCATGATAAAAAAATTGTATTGACATGCCCTAACAACCTAATCAACCTAAAATGCTATTAGAGTATTTTCTATGAAGCTCTACAGCAACCAAATCAACCTATTAGCACAAAATCCCATGCAAAATCATCCTTGCGGTGTGACCAAGATGCTTAAAGCCAAATTATTGACAATTCACCTTTCAAGTTTTATATGCAAATACATTATTTCTTTCCCAGTGCAAGACAACTGATTTTTACATGATGAAGTCATGCACAGAACCATTCCAACAAAATGCAACCAATATTCCATGTATTCCTACAACTCTCATCAATTCAAGTCCAAGCACTTGGATGGCCAATTTATGAAGCATGGACAGGAATACAACTAGATAAGGATACATTGACAGGTCAAAATTTAGAAAAGTTGGAAACGACATGGTATTCACATAAGTCACATGACAGTTAATAAATGTACATTACTGTCATTTTATTCATTCAACTTAGGATCTAAGACAATCATACGTGTTTTGTAAAAAGTATAACAGCAAAGACTACCCCAAACATCAGGATTAGATTATTATCATTGAATTGACATGAGTCACGTGACAGTTAATAATTCTATGATTAGATCACTATCACGATTAGGTTACATTGTACAGCTTAGAAATAAGATCATCATTCATGTGTTTTGTAAAAAGTATAACAATCATTTATAAGAGTAGCAAAGATTCACCAAAATACTCCAAATACATATATAAGAAGTCAAATGTCAAAAAAAACATAAAGTTGTCGATATTCAACACATTATAAGAGTCATATAAAATATATGTCCTATATGTACAATATATTAACATAAATAAGTGTAAACAGTATGAAAAGCCTAATATGCTCTGTACCAAGACGTGCTAGGTAGTTTTTTAACAGTGTTGGTGTTTGACACCAACCAAAAATGGAGACATCAATGTTTTGAAGTGTCAATATCCGCATAGGTCAACCTGGCCATGAATGCTGACCTCACTCAAAAGAATTGATAGAGTAAATTATTACCATTTGTAATAATCAAAATAACCTACTAGTTATATGATTTACATGGAGCGGGGCTTGTGACATGGTACAAAATAAATCTGAGGGCTAGTGGCTTTAAGTTTCATATGCAGCATCATCCTTTTTGATATTTCAGATATGAGACTGCTGGGAGATCACAAGCTCAATGTTTGTGGGGTATATTTGTACAGAAGAATAGTAGGGGTGCTGTTTCTATATAATCATGACAAAGGAAGTAATGTTCCTAGCATTGCCAGCTTCATTAACAGGAAAAAGTTTTGACCCACCATTTACATTGTTCTTCTTCAGTATTTCCAGATTCATCCTACAAGTTGGAAGGGATGCACTACATACACGAAATCTGTACAAACATTAGAGCCCATGTGCAGATTAAGCTTTGATTTAAATGAGTCACACTGTGAAGTTGATTTGAGTAATTTGACATAAGAAGAGGGGTTCTCATTTGAACAGTTATACTTCCATACTTGTTGAATTATTTCCTCATTTGAAGCAATTCATTTCAAGCCAGTGCCCTTGAAATAGAATGTTAGGTTAATACATATCTTAGACTATATGCTAATTGAGTTACTTTTGGGCACTTCTTCTCTTTCCTTGATATCCCTCTCCCTTTTGCTTGCCTTATCTATAGTCTTTCATCTTAAATGCTATTTGAACCCAGATGCAGGAGCAATTTAGTTCACATGTTATTTGAATAAATTTTATTAGTTTAGAGATATTTAGTAAAAATATAAATATAAAAAAAATAAGAAATCAGATTAATTCCTGATTGAAGATTAAAAATGTTGACCGAAGATTCATCTCCACGTGGATGGAAGTTTATAAATCAAGAATATCATCAGAGCAAGATTGTTCCTCAATTCAAGTCAGAATTATTACCTTCTTCAAAGAGAACATATTATATATTTGATTTAATACGATTGTAGTCTTTTTTTTTCTGTATTTTTCATTTTATTCTTATACTTGAGCCTATAAAAAAGGACTGTAACATTGTAATATATAAAAATCAAAAGATAATCAATGAATTGAGTTGGTTCTCACCTTGTGTGTCAATGGTGTGAGGTCACGATTATATTTCCAATGATATGATTCCATCGTTTGAGACGTGCTGTGGTGTGAGACCTTCATCTTGAGAACATTCTTCTTGAGTCAGAGCGAGTCTAGTAGTTATCTTTTATTTTTTCATCATCTCTTCATTATTTTCTTTCTTTTCTCTTTTTCTATTCCTCTATTACCAGGAAGAAAATTTTGTCGCTACTCATTCTACATCAACTACTCTAGTTAAACCATGGAAATTACTCTCTGCACTTCCTTTTCTTCTTGTTCCACATCTGTTTTTTTGTCGTTGCCTCATCAAACAACTTTTGCTAGTCTACGGATTTATTATCATAGAAATAGTAATATGTTTTCCACTAAAGCTGAGAAACTATTGGCGATAGGTTTGCTAATCCTCTGGTTGATTCTCAGTAAAGCAGGTGTTTTCTTTGTCTCTGCTATTTACTGCACATGTGAAGATCTTGCTGCATCTAATGTTTAGTAGTCTTCTTGCTAATTCCATTGACAATAAAAGTGAAAATCTGATTTTCAGGGAATAGTAATCTTTTCTGCAATTTGGACAACAAATAAATTCTAAATTTTAATTGTGTTAGTTGTGGTCCATTCATGCATCAGAAGTTAGCATATAACTTGTCTTGCAACAATTTTCTTTCATGATGGACCCAAAGTTTTGTTGAGTTTCTAGAGGTTATTCTCCTCTTTTTCTCTCTGCTTTACTACTTTCTCCTCCTGCATCTTTCAGTCTCTCATGATTTAGAAGAACATCGTCTTTCTGAAGAGGAGACTTTTACATAGCTAGCTAGGAAAAAATCTTTCTATTTAGCAGACTAAGTAATAACTCATTGTGCTGCTTTCTAATTCTTGTCAACAGATTTTTAATCAAAATCTGCAAGATCATAGGATGGGCTCCATACAACAAAATCTGGGTTAACTATAATGAGGATGGGAATTTTAGGAAGATGCTTAATTATCATCATCAGGGATTGGATTGAAGATTTAAGATTATGGATGTAGTCTTATCAGTCGACTAATAAATGAAATGAAATTACTGAAATCTTATGGTACCTCTTACTCATGAATTTAGGTGTCAAAGAAAGACAATTAGACACCAAACAGTGAACAGAAAAGGTGGGTACAGTGACATGCTCAAAACATGTAAAGGTGGGATCGGACTTGATCCGATCAAGCCGAGTTTGAGTCAAACTCCAATTCAGTTCAATCAGAGTTCGAGTTGAACTCCAAGTTGATCCCAATCCAACTGAACAAAGCTCGAATCCGAGCTCAAGGAACAGATCCGACACAGCTCAAGTCTCACTCAAGTTCAGCTCAACTCAAGTTCGAGTCGAACTTCAATTTAACTCAACCAAACTTCGACTCGAACTCCGATTCAATCCAAATCTGGTTGAACCCAACTTGAGCTCAATCCCAAGCCCAAAAGTCAGATTCAACCAGCTCCAACATCAGCTCCAACCTGCAGATGACTCAATCCAAACGTCACTTGGATTGGGAGAAGGGCATGTGGTTAGCCTAAAGAATCATCTCCCTCAATCCGAGCCCTACTCAGATTGGAGGGGGACTTGCGCACCAACTGGATGGCACTAAGTGGCCGGCCCTAGCCAAAGAAGGGAGTCCTAATGTGGTTAGAACTCTACCCTCAATCTATATATTGAAGAGTCGGCAGCCTCCTAAAGCATAAAGTTACAACCACAAAGTTCTAGCCTTCGGCAGCCCCTTGTAGAAACTCTTCATCAAAAGCAGCAGCCCTTCTCAGCCGGCCCTAGTAAAAGCCCTTCAGCCAAGTGTAGGGAAGGGAGAGATCAGAAGAAGGTGATCAGCTTCAAGTCCTCCTCGGCAGCAGGACTTGTGAGAGAACAACCACCGGTCTTGTTGCTGCTGCGCCTTCCTCGACTTCCAGCAGCAACCCAGCGGCATCGAGTCTTTCTTCCGTTTCAAGCAGCAATCTTCTGCAAGCTCCAACCGGTTTAGAATCCAGATTCTGGATGAAAGAGAGAGAGGGAGAAGAAAGGAAGAGAACCGAAATTAACAGCAAGCTTTCTGCCATGAGCAACCTGCACGTTGAGTGCAAGAAGTCCGAGCACCTGTTCTCCCGAAGTCTTTGCTTAGTTCCTTGTTTAAGGTACTTTGATCCCAAGCGATAAGGGTTGTTTTCTTTTTGGTTTTATAACTTTTCTATAGTAAAAGACACCACTCCTATGTGAAGTCGTAAATCTACTCGGAGGAAGGTTCAATGTCGTCATGTCCTTCCCCCATACAGATCAGGACTTGTCAGGCTGCCTTATATCTTAGTGAATCAATGTAACACTATTAGAGGAGGATGAGGATGATGGAGAACATGCTGATAATATCAAATAGGAGAAAGAGAACAGAAATGTTAATTTGGAGAGAGAGGAAATGGAGAATTTTTTCAATCTCTAGAGGTGGAAGTAGCTGGAGGTTGACAAGGAAAGGTATTACACTAACCAAATCACAATGCACAAACATGGTTGCTGAGTTGTGTTATTTCTTGTCCAAAAATGAAAATTATATTACATAACACATGTGAACATGCAAGCACCGAAGAACAGTACACATCAACTTTACAAAAGCACTGCATGGTATTTTTGAGATAAACATACTACTCCATGTTACATACTTTGATGGAACTTGATCGATACCAACCTGTGAACAACTTATATGCATTTGGCAACTCACGCTTCTGAGTAGCATAAAAAATATCCGTCCTGGAAGAGAGGTAAAGTCCAGGGTCAACAATAATGGGTCTCAGTTGCCGTGACCTGACACAATAATCTCATTTAGAATTTATAGCATGAGAAAAAAAAAACTTAACACATCAGATAAATACAGAAGGGGAAAATTAAATATAATAAATAGGAGGTGAAGCTTCCGTACTCTCTCCAACCAATATAACTGGAATGCTGAACAAAGTTGAGATCCCTTGGTAGGAAAGAGAATACATGAAGAAGATCTGAGAAATAACAAAAGCAAAGTCAAATAGCAAGTATTGCACCTAAAAATATGCTTAGGGCAAACTTTAGCCATTGCGAATCTTTATGTCAACAAATTGAAAAGCTTCCAAGAGAAAAAGAGAGCGAGGAAATGTCAGATTATTTATGGTTTGGAGTTGGAACTCCAATTACATAGAAGCACATTCTAGCAGATTGCAGCACCTCCGCTTAAATTTGCCTAGAAAGGCACAATTTCTTGCTTGCTATAAGACTAACAGCCAGTTTTTAACACAGATCCAATAAAAAGAAATGCGATTTACAATTCTGTTCTGTTTATTTCCTGGTAAAAGTGGATACAGTAGCATGGTGAAATATCAAGATTTTCAAACCAAACGAAATGTTAGTCAGACCTCATGTCATAAAAGAGGAAATTTATCATCAACTACAACCTTCGAAGTCATGTTGTGTTGAAAGATTACTGACGCAAGCAAGGTTTGGTTCTTGAATGTCCTGAGTAGTAGTAGTAGGAAGAAAAGACAAGGACACGGACAGAGAAAACCCGGAAAGGAGAAAGTGTTAAACATGGCATCAGGTGCAAAAATCCAATTTTTTCACGAGAAAACTGAATCTTTGAGGCAGGAATAGGAGCTATTCATACCATCTTGGGTCACTAGAGGGTATTCGGACGCATCAAGGTTGACGAACCAATCCCAATTCGCTCCAATCCGGAGCAAGATCGAGGCGCCGTGGAGGGTGGCGGAAAGTGCAGAGGAGCCGCGAGGGTTAGCGAAATCCGGCTTCCCCACGACGTGCACGTTCCGGGCGGATCGGAAGGCCGGGACGTTCCAGGCGGCGAGGGCGAGGCGCTCGCGCTCGTCCTTCGGGGCGGCGCCGTCGAGGTGGAGGAGGTAGAGGTTCCTGGGGTGGAAGACGGCGTGGAGGAGGCGGAGGAGCCGGTCGCCGTCGCCGGCAGAGCCGGTGAGGAGGTAAGCGAGCGAGGGGGGCGGCGGGGAGGAGGATAGGAGGGCGGTGGCGGTAGCGGATGCGGATCGGACGTGGGCGGCGGCAGAGGAGGCGAAGGAGGGCGAGGAGGCGGAGGGTGAGGAGAAGGAGAGGATCAAGAAGAGGGAGACGAGGGAGGTGACCAGAACGCAGTAGAGGTTACGGGATTCCTTGGGGAAGCTGGGGAATGACGGAGGAGGAGGAGGAGAAGCAGCAGCAGGAGATGCTGAAGAAGAAGAAGACTGCATTATTTCCTTTGAATTCCTTCTCTCTGTTTTCTTGGTTTATTCCCCTTCTTGTAACTCTGTCTTTCTACCTATTTTGAAGCCCAGTGGCTGTCAATTTTGACATCATCGTGGCCTCTCTCTTTCTCTCTCCCATCTCCTTGGGAATTTAGTAGGTGATGCGAGGTAGGAAGTAGCAATTCCAAAAGGCAGTTAATTTCTTATATCATTATAAAATAAGTCTTTATCATCATAAAATAATCTACTTTGTCAAATAACATTACAAAACAGAGAGAGATAACTGGATGCATGTTATGGGCAAACGCCAAGGTTTCGATTGAATGCTTAAGGTATGCAATCAAATTTTTGCTTGATGACATTCTCCTAACATTCTACTCGTGTGGGTTTCTATTAATCCAGACAAAAAAAAAGAAAAAAGTAATGACCAACTCTTTCAATCAAGAAAATAATAACTATAGTTAGTATTACTAATGATTGATTTAGATGAAATCAAGAAAACTTATTAATAACTATAGATAGTTAGGATTGCTGATGATTGATTTAGATGAAATGGAGATATATTTGTATTGCCGACGGATTGACAGTGATTTAAGTTTAAATTAGTAATAATACACCGATCAGACCTAAATCAATCTATATATATTTTTTGTCTTCTTCCGATGAAACGAGGTGTTTGTTTCATGAGATCCCTGCGCAGCGTTGGTTCCGACGCTAGAAAAAACTGGGAATATGTGAGCCGAAGGGAGAGAGAGGCAGGCTTTTGGGCTTCAACCAGACGGTCTAGAACTCAACTTGGGCTCACTCAATCGATACCTAAGGCTTCTGATGGACGAAGAGGGACTCACCGGCAAGTTTGACTTCCCCCCAGCACGACGGGTGTACTCATCAGCACGTTTGACTCCGTCCCTCGTCCCTCTGCTGCCACCGTTCTCAAGAACAGTGTGACAGCTTTTACCATCACTGTTCTTCTCAGGGCGGTGCCATGCCAACCCTCCGTGGGAGGACGAGACGACCCTACCAAAGCTTAAACAGACCTCCGGTCGAACCATATGATTGAAGCGGGTCCCCATATCTGGCCACTTTATGTTTTGGCGTGTCCTTGGGTGCTCTCTGAACAGGAAAAGGGAGAAAGGAAGTCATGTTTCTTCTTCCTCGATACCCAGTTTTACCGTCTCTCTCTTTCTCTTGCTTTGGTTGGTCCCATCACAGTTGATTGATCCTACCAGTTATGAGCTGCAGCGTAAATAATCTCTTGCATGGGGGCCAAAGGGGGAAAGAGAGGTGGAGGAGAGCATAACTTTTATCTACAGATGCTTTGAACTTTCCACTCTCTTTCTTTTTCTTTCCGTCTCTCCTTTGGATCGCTTTTGTGCTCTTCTTGGGGTCATCCCTTCCTTTTATTCTCCTCTCCTTTTCTCTCCCTCTCTCTATTTATATCTCTGGTTCACATGTACAAATGCACATACAAGATGGATATTTTCTTGGAATGAGAAGGCCCAACAGCATGCACTTGTCTGCTCTGTATTGCTGGGATCAGATCGCTTTGCTGTTCCATCTGTTGATGTTGTTGCGTCTCTCCAAATTTGAGCTGAAAAAAATCCAAATTTTTTTAAAGATCGATTTCTCGTATCTGCTTTCTTGCTAGTTGAACAGTTTGAGGTGAAACCCTGAAGGTGAAAGAGGAGGAATTCGAATGGCAGGGATGGATCCGTCCAAGTACGCGCACAGCCCAGCCCACAAGGCTGTGCTCGCCCGCGATTACGCCGGCCTCAAGCGCGTGCTCGCGGCGCTGCCCCGCCTCGCCGACCCCTCCTCCATCCGCACCGAGGCGGCGTCGTTCGCGGAGGAGGAGAAGGCCGAGGCTATCTCCGCCGTTCTCGACCGTCGCGATGTCCCCGACCGGGAAACGCCGCTCCACCTCGCCGTCCGCCTCGGCGACGCTGCCGCCGTCGAGATGCTAATGGCCGCTGGCGCGGACTATAGCCTCCAGAACGAGCAGGGGTGGAGCGCGCTCCAGGAGGCCATCTGTGCCCGCGAGGAGAACCTCGCCAACATCATCATCCGCCATTACCAACTGCTCGCCTGGGCCAAGTGGTGCCGCCGGCTGCCGCGGGTGGTCGCCACCATGCGCCGGATGCGGGACTTCTACATGGAGATCACCTTCCACTTCGAGAGCTCCGTGATCCCATTCATCTCCAGGATCGCCCCCTCCGACACCTACAAGGTATGGAAGCGGGGCTCGAACCTGCGGGCCGACATGACGCTGGCCGGATTTGACGGCTTCCGGATTCAGCGCTCCGACCAGAGCATCCTCTTCCTCGGGGACGGATCGGAGGACGGGAAGGTGCCGCCGGGGTCCCTGTGCGTGATCTCTCACAAGGACAAGGTGGTGATGAGCGCTTTGAACGGAGCGGGCACGCCCCCCACGGAGGCGGAGGTCCAGCAAGAAGTCGCTGCGATGTCCCAGACGAACATTTTCCGGCCGGGGATCGACGTGACGCAGGCCGTGCTACTTCCGCAGCTGACGTGGAGGAGGCAGGAGAGGTCGGAAATGGTCGGGCCGTGGAAAGCGAAGGTGTACGAAATGCATCACGTGATGGTGAGCATGAAGTCCCGGCAGGTGCCAGGAGCCATGACGGACGAGGAGTTCTTCTCGGCATGTGATGACAACGATACCGAGAGCGAAGAGTTCGAGGACGTCTTGACGGAGGAGGAGCGGAAGCAGCTGGAGAATGCGCTCAAAGTAAAATCCCCGGACATGCTCGACCAAGTCCACTCAGATGCCTATGTTGCTCGCCGGCATAGTTGCAACGAGCCGAGGGAGATGGCCGTCGAGGATGCTTGTAGTAGTAGCAGCAGTAGAAATAGTGAGAATAGACAAGACAGGAGAAGCTGGTTTGGTAAATGGGGAAAGAGGGGCAGCAATCACAAACAAGATGGGCAGAGGAAGGCTGTGCCTCCAAGCGTTATCCTTGTCGATTCTCCACCTGGGCATCAGAGGAGGCCCGAAAGGCGTTCGATAGAAGTCGTGAAAAGGCCTGCAACGAGCAAAGAGAGCGAGTACAGAAAAGGCTTGAGGCCTATTCTGTGGCTTTCTCCTGATTTCCCACTGCAGACGGAAGAGCTATTGCCTCTTCTCGACATTCTAGCGAACAAGGTCAAGGCAATTCGTCGACTGAGGGATCTTCTTACGACGAAGCTCCCTCCTGGAACATTTCCGGTGAAGGTATGGGTTTCTCCTACCACACATTCTTCTCGTTCCATGAGTCGCTTGTGCATTATGTGAGGGTAGTACATGAATGCATGCAGGTTGCAATTCCAGTTGTGCCTACCATCCGTGTCCTGGTTACTTTCAGCAAGTTTGAGGAGCTACAGCCATTGGAAGAGTTCTGGACACCTCCCTCAAGCCCTGAGAGCAAGACCCCAGAAACACAGGCATCAAGCTCCTGGATTCAATGGATAAAGGCGCCCTATCGTCAAGGTTATGCCACCTCACCAGGGCCAGGTAGCCGTGTGGAGGACGTACAAGATCCGTTTGGGATTCCACCTGATTACACTTGGACTACTGCTGAAGCCAGAAGGAAGAAGATGCAGGATGGTACGAGCAAATCGAAGCAGGTGAAGGGCCGGAATCGGTGAATGGTCGACGATCCATTCCATCAACTGATGACAAAGTGGCCTGTCCATGTGCTAAGATTTGTTGGAATATTCTTTTGCAAGTTTAACTCTATTTCTTGGGCAGGTAGTGATTTAAAAGATCTTTAAAATTTTTAGGCTCATAGTCATGTCATGCTAATGAGGAATTCTCCTCTGTTACTTCTTACTTATTGCCTCAACTCTGAAGAAGCTGGCTTAATCTCCACCATTGTCACAGAGGCACTGCAAGAATGTCATTCCTTAAAGTAAACCCACAGGCGGGGCTCTCAAGATCCTACTTAGCCTTCACGCAGTTATTTTATATGACACAACAGGAAGACATGGTGAGGACTGTTCTATCTCTCATGGTCTTAGGGTTATCTTTTACTTTCCATCAAGTTACAAAGATCCAACAACCTAATGTCCAAAAGATTTTTCTCCACTCATCTTCCATATTGAAAGTGAGTACTGACATCAACTACTTCACAGCTCAAATCTTGATGACCCATTAAAGCTAAAGACAGCAAGATGGAACTATAAGCATAAAATCTATAATTATGTTATGTCAATAATACGGAAATAAAGACAGTAAGATGGAACTGTAAGCATAAAATCTATAATTATGCTATGTCAATAATGCGGAAATAACCTATATGCCAGGATTGAAATCAAATGCATAGATCTAATTATACGATGCGTACCTTTTGATGCCATATGTTCAGAGATCCCGTTGATCTGCTAAGCACCATCTTTAATCCAAGATAACTGCAAGCACCATCTCTAATTCGACCGTCTTTCATCCAATCACGCGCAATCTGAAGGAGTGCAAGAAGAGTAGACCCTTTCTCCTTTCTTCCTATCCTTTCACAGAACCCTCACAGAGATTGATGGATTTTTGGGGAGAGAGTTTTGAATAACTGAAATCCCTCAACGAAGAAGTGCGTCTGTATGTAACGTAACGCGC
>LVTN01000477.1:199381-223725 GCA_001649415.1 Musa itinerans | reverse complement strand
TGACTTCATCATCAAAATCAGAGATTCAATAGCAAAGTCTCGACGAACTTTCGATGAACTTTTCATCTTGCTTTTGGCGAACTCTCGACGAACTCTTGGCAAACTCCCGATGAACTCTTAGCGAACTCCTGACGAACTCTCAGAGAGCTTTCGACGAACTCCTGATGAGCTCTTGGTGAACTCCCGACAAACTCTTGGCGAGCTTCCGGCACATCGTTTGAATCTTCGACATATCATCCGATCTTTGACTCCGGCCCAATATCTGTTTTATGCCTTATCCATTATTATAGTTAATCCTACAACACTTATCTTAACATATGGATTAGATCATTTATCAATTGATTTCATCATCAAAATCCAAAATTCAAAAATCTAGACTCATTCGACTATGAGTTATATGCAACTTGTGAGCCTTGCCTTCGTGGAAAACTAACCAACTCTCCATTCAGTGAAACTAGAGAGAGTCACTAAGCTATTATAACTCATACATAGTGATATATGTGGTCCCATATCAACTCATGTCATAGGTGGTTACTCCTATTTCATCACCTTTACTAATGATCTCTCAAGATATTGACATATGTACTTAATGAAGTACAAGTCCGAGGCCTTCGAGGAATTCAGAGTGTATAAAAATGAAGTAGAGAACCAGACTGGAAAGAGTGTTAAGACTCTTTGATCAGATCAAGGAGGTGAGTTCTTGAGTACAGAGTTTACCATGTTCCTCAAGGACCATGGGATTCTATCCTAATGGACACCTTCTTATACACCTCAACTCAATGGTGTTGAATCTCGGATTTTGATGATGAAACCAATTGATAGAGTTTACGATCTAATTAGTGTTTTAAGTGACATAGGACTAATGTCAGGCTGGAGGATCAATCGACGTATCAGTAGAAGGACTTCATCCCATGAGTTTGAGCATTGGACCGAAGGATTGGACATTGCACCAAGTAGATCGAAAGTTATGGGAGGTCAACATGTTGATCCAGCAATACGCTGAAGGAGAGGATGATATGCCAAAGGATCGGACGAAACACTAGATGAACCAATGACATACCAGACAACTTAGAATTCTAGTTTTGTAATTGGTTGTCTTAATTGGTCGTAGTTAGGTCATAATTGAGTTAGTTTCGGGTGTAACTATGCCAACTCAATTAGGGGCCCATTGGGCTTGAGTTGGAACTATTTTAAGCCAAGTGGAATGACCATTTAGTGACCTAAGGATAGGTGGAACTGCCCATGAACTAGAAAAGTCAAGAGCACACTTTTTTAACCTGTCAGGCGATGGTACCATCTAGTGTCAAGCAGTGGTACCATCCAATGTTAGTGCTGCACACTTTTTATAGTGGTTCGGTCGTCGTGACCTACATCCACTCCCGATTCCTCTTCCGTCGATGCCACCGGCATCCACTAATAGTCTTCCTTCAATGGACGAAGACCAACTATCCTTTTACACCCCTCTTCTCCTTTTCACATGTTTAGGAGACAACCTTTTACAACCCTCTTTTACAAGGTATCCCTCACACACCTCCGTTAGAACTCTCTCTAAGCTTTAGGAGGAGGGAACTCAACTTTCTAATAGGGTTTATAATAGAGTTTTGCTCAATCTTTCTTGCTACTCTATGCAGGACTACCTGGGGTATTTATAGACCCCAAATGGCTTCAAAACTTGGAGCTAAAATTTAAATCCCTAAGATTTCGGGGTACAGGCGATACCACCGCCTGCAGCTTGACATTGGATGGTACCACCACCCAGTCTAGCGGTACTACCACCTGGGAGATTGGGTGGTACCACCGCTTGACAGTCTAGAAGACTGAGTTTGGGCGATACCACCACCTGACACAATCTCAGAGACTGTGCCAAGACGATTCCATCTGTTGGGTCACTGTTTGGGCCTTTCACTTGGCCCAACACAGCCCAAACTTAGGCCTAGTTGGCCTCTCATTGAGTTGGTCTAATTATATTCTAAATCAACTTAATTAGACTCTAAACTAACTCAATTTAGACATAACCGATTACAAGCGAATCCTTTGTTGTCCGACATGTTATTGGTTATTCCAATGTTTCGTCTGATCCTTCGGCGCATCGTTCTCTCCTTCGGCGTATTGCTCAATCAGTATGTTGTCTTCTCATAACATCTGATCTCCTTAACACAATGTCCGATCTTCTTAGCCCGATGCTCGAATTCATGGACCGAAGCTTTCTGTCGACACGTCGACCGATCCTCCAGCTCAACATCTAATCTTCTGGCATGTTTGCTTCGGCCCAACGTATGATTCTTCCTACTTTAATCAATTTGCCTCTTCTGATCAAAGCTAGTCCTGCGTGACTCAAACGTACATTAGATAAATACTATCAATTGGTTTCATCATCAAAATCCGAGATTCAACAATCTCGTCTAGGGACTATGGCATAGTGGCCTAGTACGTTCATAGTTGATAAGTCGAGTGAATTATTATAAAGATAATAATTCACTGAGTCAGAATGAGTTCTGATAGGTAAGACTCACGGCTAACTCAATATTGGACTTAGAGGGTTATACGCATATGGTAGGTATTGCAACGAGTAGAGGTTCAGATATGAGATATCTACCGAAGCCCCTATCTTATTGGATATCCAATAAGCTCTTGAATTATTGGATCCTATGGATGAGATTCAATAAGAGCCAGGCTTTTATAGTTGGATGGAAATTCAATACCCGATATGGTAGGATCTATTAGGGTTAAGTTGACATGGGGCATTTATAAATCGGAGGGAATCAAAGGTTCATAGGTTAGAGCTTCTCTTGGTTGTCATCTCCTATTCTCCTCTCCCTTCTCCTCCTCAAATAGCAGGCCTAGAGATTTAAGGAGCGTCGTTACAGCCTTATTGTATGGATCACTACTAGAGAGAAGGACACTTGATCTCCTTCATCCTCTTCTACAAATTTGCAAGGATTCAGGGATATACGATCTCCCTAGGTAAAATATAATCTTTTATATACGTATTTTTCAGTTTTACGGATTGTGCGCACCAATCTTCGTACGACGATGAGCACAATTTATGAAAAATTTAGAGAATTTTATTTTTTTGTTCTTCCGCTATGCATGTGATGTCGCCCCCAGAATTTTTTACAAGAACCTTAGTTGAGAAGATCTTTCAAATAACATCAACCTTTCAAAAGATACTTTATAGATGAGTATGTGATGCTTATTGATACAAGTGAACCGGAGAGTTACTAGGAAGTAATTGAAAGTGAGTAGAAAAAGAAGTGGTTAGTTGCTATATAAGAAGAGATGGATGCTTTACAGAAGAACAACACATCTGATTTGGTGAAACTACCAAAGAGAAGAAAGGTCTTGAAGAATAAGTGGGTTTTTAGGTTAAAGACTTAAGAATAATGTTCTCAACCAAAGTTCAAAGCTAGATTGATTACGAAAAGCTTTAGTTAAAAGAAATGTATTGATTTTAAAGAGATTTTTTCTCCTATTGTTAAAATGTCTTCTGTGATACTTTTGGTATTGTTGCTAGCCTAGATTTGGAGGTTGAGCAGTTAGATATGAAGATAACTTTTCTTCATAGTGATTTGGAGGAGAAAATTTATATAGAGCAACAAAAAGACTTTAAAGTCAAAGATAAAGAAAATTTTATCTATAAGTTAAGAAAGAGTTTGTATAGACTGAAGCAAGCTCCAAGACAGTAGTATAAAAAGTTTGATTCATTTATGGCTGAAAATGAATACAAAAGAATGACTTTAAATTATTGTATGTACATCAAATGGTTTGGTGAGGAATTTATTATTCTTTTACTTTATATTGATGATATGCTTATCCTTGAGAAAGATATGTCTATAATTGATAGGTTGAAAAAGAAAGAAGTGAGTCCTTTGCAATGAAGAATATAGGGCTAGTAAAGCAAATACTACGCATGCAGATTTCCCGTGATAGAAAAAATAATAAGATTTGATTATCACAAAAGAAATACATTGAGAAGGTATTAGATAGGTTCAATATGAGCAATGCAAAGCTAGTTGATTCTCCTCTTTAATAACCCACAACCCATATTAGTATTAAAACTCTAACTCTTTTAACTTAGACTTGTGGCGACTAAGGCTGAAAAAGAGGGTCGAGACAAAAAAGGTAGAAATAGTTATGGACTTGGCTAAGAAAAATAGAGAAATCATAACTGTGGTGGTTAAGGGTAGAAGAACAATAGAAGAAAAAGAGAAGAAGACAGGGATAACACAGAGGCTGTTCTCAATCATCCAAGCAATGTTCTCACCTTAGGTTAGATTATATTTGCAATGGATTCTTGTTGTGATCACTTAGAGGAGTTTTTAGATATTATACACAATAATGTAATCTTTGTATTATAGTTATTCTCTTGTGACTGTTGCTTGGGTTTCAGGGAAGAGACTTTGAGATCTGTATGTTTATTATTTTTATAGTGGATTTGCTTTTCTGGCTTGCCCCATGGTTTTTCCTTTCGCGTTGCAAGAGTTTTTTCATATAAATCTTGGTATTTTATTTGATTGTGATTTTCATTTAATTTCACTGTGTATTATAGTCTGTTTATTTTTATTCGTATACAAAATTCTTTTATCCTACAAACTTGCTCTTATACACACGTAACCAAAAGTTCATTAATTAACCAATTTTCTTTATATGTGTTGTAGAAAATTTTAAATGAGTTAATAGGAAGAGAATTCAATATGAAATGGACTAAAAATGATTCTGACATCTCAACTTACAAGGACTTAAAGTTGAGCAGCAATGTCCCTAATTTACATTATGTGCTCACACAATCTTTAATTGTCAAACTTCATACTTGAAAATCTTTTCGTTAAGGTGCTTATAGAAGTCATAAATTATTCTTTAGTGAATTTTATAAGTTCTTTGACCATAAAATTAAAAAATGATACTCATGAATGCAGATCTAATGAGCATCACACTTAAAAGATTGCATCATACTTAAGCGATTGGATTGCTCCCACCATTCATATGTTGTTTTTCTTAAGTGACAATAAGTGAATCCATTGGAATGGATGGTTCATCCACATAGAGCATCAAATTAAGGTCTATGTACCCAAGAGCCAGGAGAACTTTTTCTTTTTAATTAGAAACACTTAAAAGTAGAATAGCATTAATAAGAGCAAAAAGAAAATTATAAAATTAAGAAAAATAAACAAATTTAAGCTATGAAATAAATAATTTATATCAATGTGGGTAGAGGTGCATCATGCATAAAATTTACCTCATATTTTAGTTCTTTAATTAATAAAATTGATAAAAATAGCACTAAAATAATTTTTTATACCTATGGGTCTAGGAAAATTAAATACTCAGGTTACTGTTTTATTCCAATTAACTCTTTAAAAATATTTATCTCCCTATAGGGCTAAGTGTTTACCCTTCATACGTTAATTGCAATTTTTTGATATCATTTGTCTTTTTATAGTCATTGTAAAAATTATTTTGTCATAGATATGACTATCAATAATCAATATTATATTATGACTTAGGATGATGTGGCTACTCCTAAGTTACAAATATTGAAACCTTATATGACATCTTATAGTAAGCTCATCAACAAATCCTTTTATTGATATATAATACAAGAAATAACTGAAATCACATACATGTATAATAAGTCATATACGCCTTTTAAAAGAATCTCAACATTTTTTGTAACAAGATACAACTTTAGTATGTTCAATGAGACTTATCAATTACAAGTCATATAATGAAATCCACTTGCTGTACTACAAAAACATCAACTATTGATATATGTAAAACAATCTAAGTTTTTTTTATGGTAAATTGCCCAATAAACATTATACTCCCTCTTGTTATAAGCCTTTATTTACAAGGGCGATTCAATTTGATGACAACTAGGTCTGTATGGGAATACATGGAAGGTCAACGCTTTAGTTATTATTTGTCCCACTTGATCCAGATGGACGAAAAAAGAAACAAATAAATAAATAAACCAATAAATAAAATTAATATGACAGAAGAACCAGAGCCAAAGGCTCGTAATCCGACCCATCTCCCATCTCTCTACCGACCTACTATAAACCCCCCCCTTTCATCTCGCACACTGGCTCCCTCTCTTTTGCTTGCTCCAAAACCGAGGAGAAAGAGAGAGAGAGGGAGGGGACGACAGAGGGAGCTCTGATTTATGTCTACGAGCACTGCTGCCTCATTCCATCATCAAGCTCGAGCTCTCTGGACTCGCCCCTTCCTTACCTCTGCTCTTGAATTCATGACTCCGAACACCGATTCGATGCGCTTGAATTCGTCTGGGTACGTTTGCGATGTTTGCTGGCTTGCTCGCTTACTTGCTTGCTTTGTTGATTGATTTATTTGTGTTGCAGAGCTGGTTTTGGAGTGGAGTCCTTTGGGTTTCTCCTCCTGGATCGGTATTTCTTCATCTTCTTGCTTCGGATTAGAGGAGGAACCCTACCTTGACCAACCCTGTTCTCTCTCCTTCTATTTTTCCTTGTGTTTTGCCCTTTTCTTTTGTGTTGTTTCCGAATTTTGGGGGAGTTCCAGAGGGAGATTAAGATGATGGAGCCGCGGATTCAACAGCTCTGGAGCCGATACAGGATGCGAAGGAAGAGGAAGATGAAGAAGTTAGACAGCTTGTGTTCGATCGGAGATCTGAAACCACCGATGATGAGGAGGAAGATGAGTAGTGGGAAGTTGGAGAGGTCGAGCGCCGCCAGATCGACTCCCGTCCAAAGAATCAGGGTCTTCTTCACCGATCCCGATGCCACCGACAGCGACGACGGCGACGAGGCTGTGATGAAGCAGTGTAAGCGCGTGGTCCGCGAGATCCACGTGGACCCGATCGCTAAAACCCTAAAAACCCCAGCGGATCCGGAGACCGAGAGGAGGCAGAAGAAGAAGGAAGCGGCGAGAGTGGCGGTGCCGTCGCGCGCGGCGACCGGCAGGCACAAGGGCGTCCGGCAGCGGCGGTGGGGCAAGTGGGCGGCGGAGATCCGGGACCCCATCCGACGCGCCCGCCTCTGGCTCGGTACCTTCGCCACCGCCGAGGAGGCGGCTGCCGCGTACCGGGCTGCCGCGTCACGGCTGGAGGAGGAGAAGCGCCGTCTCCAGCACTCCGGGCCGGCGGAGGGCTCGGCCTATTCCTTCGTCTCCGTACCGTCCCCGTCCTCAGTCCTCACACCGCCAGCGGCGACGGCGAAGGAGGAGGCTGAGAGATCCATCGCGGAGCTCTTCGGGGAGCGGCGGGTGGAGGTACCGGCCGAGATGGACTTCGATGCGCTCGACGGAGATGCGCCGTTCTTGCTGGGCGAGCTAGGGGATGACTTGATCGGATTCGACGATGGATTTGACGATCTCCACCTCCGGGGGCAGCCATTGGACGGTGGAGATTTCTCCTTCCTCGATCTCTAGCTTCATTTTTGCAGCGTAAATGGTCACAGGAAAAAAGAATTTTATATATTATACTTTTATGGTTAGCTGTATAGTGTGTCAGAGGTGGAGGTTTTGGTTCACTCAGCCCTATTTTTGCAGCTTAAGAAGGGCAGAGAAAAATATTAGCTGGGAGACAGTAGAATGTGATAGGATTTTGGAAATTGTAATAATCAAAATATATATTGTGAGATATATATATATATATATATATAGTATGTGACGTGGAGTTTGTAGAGATGCAATATGTTATGTTTCAATAGGATTTGGGAGGAAGTGTGTGCGGAGAGGAAAAAGGACAAAAGGTATGTTATAATGTGGTACTCCATGCGTCGTCACACTATATCTCTATAATAATTTTGAGCTGTAGTGCACTAGTGCAACTTCGGGAGCCGGAGCACCCAGGTGGCCCTGAAAGTGTGTTAGTGTCTTCAGCTTTGGGTTAAGTTGCTTCCAGTGATGAATAACATGAAAAGTATATTTGATTAAACTATTGCACATAGTGATAAAAACAATCCATTGATTTTGGTATCTTGTGTTGCACTTATACACCTAAGTTTGTCAATTTTCACCAGGAAAATGGACGCTCCAATTCTGGGTGGTCCCTGTCTGTGACATCGGAAGTTGGATCAAGTCAACAAGGAGTGCCAAACATATCAGCATCTTCTCTTGCATATCTCGGAACTCTTTAGGATTCATCCTTTAGAATAAACCTTAGAATTGTGTGCTTCATTTTTCTTGCATCTTGATCTGAATGAATTGTTGAATTTTATTGGTACTAAGACCAAAGAAACAAGTATTAATTGGTTTATAACTTAATTGGTAAGATGTATTCAACATTTATATACATTCAAATCTTGGATATTGCTCTCGATGGAAGGTCATCTCCAAGATGTCTTTTAGATCTTTCTTTTGCCTATAAATAGATAGACTCTTCTCTTTCGCCTATGAATAGATAGACTCTTCTCTTGTTTATAAATTATTTTGTAATAATTTTACCGACTCCATCAATAATGGTGGCCTTATAGACAGTAGAAAAGAGAGGGGAAGAGGGTTAGTTTTTTTATAGAAATTTAAGATGACTAATACATCAACGGTATTTTGATTCAATATAAGTATGTCGAATAAAGGTATTTACATCTTTTTTTTGCTAGATCTATGATATATTATATTTCAATTCTTCACATGAATATTTTTCGCATTACATATGTCTCACAATTGATCTCAGGGCTATAGATTAATGAAATATAATATCTTAGATCATAACAGAATTTTAGATTTATTTGTATGATTAAATCTATTCATAATTTGGGTCACTATTTCAATCTCCAAGTAATGTTATTGTTCCGAATTAATCTAGTGTATTATGTCTGATTTTGTGAGTCTACCCCTTAGTGTATGGGTGAGCACACACGGTGTGAAATCCATGGGAGTCATTGTGTTTGGGCAATGGAAAGCGTGTTACTCGATTTTGGTCGGTTGTCATCGGCAATTTACTGTTGATGATGGCACTATGGAGGGTGGCGGTTTGCCTTGCCTTAGTAACTGGCTTAACCATGGGCAGTGGTTGCACTGCATGCAATGGTTGTTGCTATAAGCTCCGATGATGGTCTACTGTTGGCGGACAACAATGTCAGTAGGGTGTGCATTGGCAAGAACGAGACAGTTGTGGTAGTATTAATGTTGGATAAATGTCACCAAACAATGGGTGTGTAAACAACGGACAATGGTGCATGAACGACGCTGACGTGATTATTGACTTGATGAGAAGAATCATGCACCGTGGATGTTGGTCATCGATGAGGGGTTGTGATCGACGACGAAAGGTACCAATAGAGAAGAGGAAGGCCATGAGGTGCTACATGTTTGTGCACCTGATTTTGATCTAATTAGGTAAAAATTGTTTTTGATCTAATGTTTGATCGAGCCCCCAAAATCTAATTTTTGACCTTAGTCAACCCAAATTTTGATTGAATCTAAATTTCGACTAGATAGCTCTAATTTTGACCAATTTCATTTTCATTGTGTTTTGATATGGCCAAACCCTAATATTTGGTCGAAATTGAGTCATGCCCAAATTCAATTCTAACATGACTTGTGATTTTGACCAAACATAGTCAAAATCGTTTTGGACCAAATAGTAATTTTGAGGCAAATTTGGATTTTGATCACACATTGGATTTGGATCCTACTTTTACTTATTTGGGCTGGCTATCGAGCCCAATTTGGGTTATCCTGTCCTGGACTGCCCAATTTGTTATTGTTAAATTTGGGTTATCAAATTAAATAGAGTTGATTATCTTGGACATTTTATCAAAATTAAAGAAAAAATAAATTATATATTTTTTTGTTGTCCATGTGACATAATATATTATTTTCCAAATTTAATTGCTTATATATTTAAAAAATTTAATTATTATCTTTGGATATTCATGTGGCTATTAATACATGAGGATAAAAGAAAAAATTATGAAATACTATTTATTTTCACATGAAAGCATGAATCCTTGATTATTGCTATTATGTGATTGTGCTTATTGAAGTTTATTTTTAATCATTATTGTATTATTTTATTGAATAAATTTTACATAATAATAGCATTAAGTGACGTAGGATGAAAGATTTATGAGATAAATTATAATGAATTACTTATAATTTATTTTATATTTTTATTGATCTTATGAGATATAAATTTTAATAAATTATTTATCATTCATTTTATATTTTTATTGATCTTATAGTTGTTGGCTTGGATTAATAAATTTATAAAATTATATTAAAAATTAATCATAAATGATATTAAAGAAATAATATTCATGATTACACTCACAATTAAGATATTTAGATAATTCTAATGAAGAGTTTTCTTCAATTAATTATATGGTAGGGAAGAATCATGCCCTCTAGATAACTATATCAATTAGAATTGTATACTGAGAGATAATAATACTGAGACACAGATCAAATTATAATTTTAGTAGTTCTTCTTTCTTTATATACTCAAGCATCCAACATTTTAGTTCTTTCTAGATCACATTATTGAAAGTGGTTTGAGCATGAGTAGTTAATATTGGGTGTATTAAGTCTTGATTTGATATTATTTATTCCTGTAAATATCTTTGATGGTAGCACTATAGAATAAATAAGTGAAATTAATTCCTAAGAAAGATCTATAGGCTTAATTTGATATTTATAAGAATAATAATTATAAATAATATCAAGATTTCATAATCATCAACAAATAGTACAATGGAATACTTAAAGGCTATTGAAAAACATTTCAAGATTGTTGAAATGTTTGAAGGCACCGTGAAGAAAGAGTTGACCACAGCATAATATGATGGTACTAGAGAAATTAGAGATCATATCTTCTTTATTATCGATAAAACTACTAAGTTCAACACCTTGGGTATGAATGTTGATGAGTATTTTTGTGTAATTCATTTTTAATTTATTTCCTTCATAATTTGAGTCATTCAAGATTCACTATAAAATAAATAAATTGACCGGTATATGTGTGGAAGAGGAATTAAAATTAAAGCAAAAAAAGCTCATGATGTTTTTACTATTTCTTAAGGATCTAATAATGAGAAAAAAAAATAAAATGTTATATACTAAAGAAGCTTATTGGGTATGAAAATTTTGCTCAGACTCGAGAAAAAAAAGATTTCATAATAAAGTATCACTTTTGTGGTTAGAAATGATGTTTCAAGAAGGATTATGCTGAGCATAAGGCTTGGTATGAAAAACTAGAAAGAACATTTACCTTTAAATGTTTTAAATTAAACATTAATAATGTCCCTTCTAAAACTTGATAGATAGATTATGAAGTTTTTAACTCATATTACTAATAATTTACAGAGATTCTTTTCATTTCAAAAACCAAAAAGATATAAAAAAATTTATTGTTATAGGGAATCATCTTAAAACGAAGGTAGTAGTGGTGAAAACTTATCGCTTATGTTTCGAGACAAAGTCATTTGATTGATCTTGAATATGCTTTCTATGTTCCTTCAATTTTTAAAAAATTAATTTTTATTTCTAAAGTGGATGAATTAGGATGTACTCTCTCTTTTAGTTGTAAAATACTTAGTATATTTTATTATTCAATAAAAAATTATTTTTAATTCTATATGATGGTTTATATAGAATTAATTTGAATCCTAAGTTTGAGAAAACATTGATAACCCTACAATTGGATGTTGAAATGAAATGTAGTTCCATTAATAAAAATTGAAAGATTAGTGAAGAATATATCTTTAAAGAAAGAATTGAAAGATTAGTGAAGAATATATCTTTAAAGAAAAAATTGAAAGATGAGTGAAGAATATTATTTTTGAAAATTAAGTCTTCATTGTTGATTTTGATACGTGCATAAATTGTATTAAAAGAAAGCGAACTCAACATATCAAGAAAAATATTATAAGAATTTAAAAACTCCTTGAGATTATATATATTGATATTTACATATTATTCTACATTCTATGTTTTAGTAGAGAAAGATATGATGACTTTTCGAGATATGAATATGCTATATGAAAAATCTTAGACTATTGACATCCTTAAAGTATACATAAGTAAAGTTAAGAAACAATTAGATAGAAAAATAAAAATCATGAGGTCAAGTAGGGGTGATAAATTTTAGAGTAAATATGATTAATTGGGTTAGAATCTTGGCCCATTTGTTAACTTCTTTGAAAAATAAGATATTTATACTTAATATTTATTACCAAAATTATCATAGTAGAATAGTGTGTCCCTATTAAGTTAGTTCCATCAACTCCTTTTAATTTATAAACTAGTAGAAAATCTAATTTCAAACATTTACGTATTTCAGATTGTCCAACAAAAATAAGAGTCTTTTGTAAGGACTAAAATCGATACTAAGAGGAGTGAATTAGTGCTTACGTAAAAATTACGTCGATTTGAAAACTTGTACAATGTAGAAAAACCATTTCGATAAAGCCCGTATCGGAAAGTATTTGAGCTTAACTTAGAGTATATGTAAAGTGAAGTGAGCAGCTAAGTAAGTAATAAAAGTAAGCAGCAAAGGAAAAGAGCACACCGAATTTATAGTGGTTCGGTTGTTGTGACCTACATCCACTCCCGATTCCTCTTCACTCGAGGCCACTGGCTTTTACTATCGATCTTCTTTCCAATGAGCCAAGACTAACTACCCTTACAACTCTTTCTTCTTTTCACATGCTCAGGAGAAAACCTTTACACCCCTCTTTTTTAAGTGCTCCCTCACACACCTCCCTTAGGACTATCACTAAGCTCTAGGAGGAGGGATTCTACACTTTAAGATATTACAACCTTGGAATTACAAAATTTTTATTCTACTTTCCTATGTTTATCATGCAGGTATTTGTGGGGTATTTATAGACCCCAAATGACTTCAAAAATTGGAGCCAAAATTTAAATCCTTGGGTTTTCGGGGTACTAGCAGTACTACCACTAGTATTGGGTGGTACCACCACATGCTTATTTAATCTCATATTTTGATGATAAAACCAATTGATAATATTATGATTTAATCTACATTTTGAGTGATATAGAACTAGCTTCGATCAAGAGAGACAAATTAATTAAAGCAAGAAGAATAAAAAGTTGGGTTGGAATTTAACATGTCAAAAGATTGGACGTCAGACTGGAGGAATGGTCGACATGTCGACAGAAGGCTTTGTGTCGTGAGTTCGGGCATCGGGCCGAAGGATCGAATATTGTGCCAAGGAGATTAGAAGTAGCGGGTGTCAACATGCCGATTGGGTAATACACCGAAGGAGAGGACGATGCGCCGAAGGATCGGACGAAGCGTCGGAAGAACTAATGATATGTCGGACAACAAATGATTCATGCTTTGTAATAATTTGTCTAGATCGAGTTAATTTAGGTTGTAATTGAGTTAGTTTCGGGAGTAACCATTCCAACTCAATTAGGGGTCCATTGGGCCTGAGTTGAGACTATTTTGGGCAAAATGGAAGGCCCATTCGGTCACTTAAGGTTAGGTGGAACCACCCATGAGCTAGAAAAGTCAAGAGCACACTTTTTCATGTTGTTGGGCGGTGGTACCGTAAGTACCCTGAAAACCCGAGGATTTAAATTTTGGCTCCAAGTTTTGAAGCCATTTGGGGTCTATAAATACCCCACAAATTCCAGCTTGAAAGTAACACGAAAAGAGAGCAAAAACTCTATGATTCTAAGGTTGTTAAACTCTTTTAAGTATAGAGTTCTGTTAGGAAATCTGGGGGGGGGAGGGTGGGCGGGGGGGGGGGGGGCGACATCACAGGTGCAGCAAAAGAACATTAAAAACAAAATTTTTAATTTCCCAAAGATTTGTTCGTCATCGTGCGAAGATTAGTGCGCAAAATCCATAAATTAAAAAACTACATATATTAAAGATTATGTTATCAAAGGAGATCATATATCTCTAAATCTCTATAGATCTCTAGGAGAGGGTGAAGGAGGTTAAGCGTCCTTCTCTCTAGTGATGATCCACACAGTAGGGCTACGACGATGCTCCTCAAATCTTGAGGCCTACTATCTAAGGAGGAGAAGGGAAGGAGAATAGAAGAGGCAACCCAAAAAGGCTCTAGCCTATGAACAATTGATTCCCTCCTAGAGGTCCCTTATCAACTTAACCCTAGTGGACCCTGTTGAATCTCGGATTTTGATGATGAAACAAATTGAGAGTGTTTATGATTTAATTTATGTTTTGAGTAACGTATGATGCTTCGATCAGGATAAGACAATTCAAGTAGGAAGAATCATGTTGGGCCGGGGGAAAACATGTCAGAAGATTGGACGTCGAGCAGGTGGATCGATCGACGTATCGACAGAAGGC
Source organism: Musa itinerans (assembly GCA_001649415.1). Taxonomy (NCBI): domain Eukaryota; kingdom Viridiplantae; phylum Streptophyta; class Magnoliopsida; order Zingiberales; family Musaceae; genus Musa; species Musa itinerans. The sequence continues at coordinate 209,459 of LVTN01000477.1, read as the reverse complement.
TACGGGCCAAGAAGAGTGGATATTGCGCCAAGGATGTTGGAGTTGCGGAGTCAACTGGCTGATTGGGTAACAGGCCGCAAGAGAGGACGATGTGACGAAGAATCGGATGAAGCGTCGAGGGACCAATGACATGCCGGACAACATGATTAATGCTTAGTATTAATTGTCTAGATTGAATTATGTTTTTACATGTGCAGGATTAACTACGATAGCAAGGCATAAAGCAAAATGAAGTCCCGGAGTCAAGGACATGATTTCGTTGGGAGTTCGAGAGTTTGTCGGAAGTCCAGACGTTCGTCGGAAGTTCTGCCGAGAAGTCCAGAGCTTGCCAAAGAAGCTCGTCGGAACTCGCCAAGAAGATCGTTGTGAAGTCCAAGAGCTTGCCGGGAGTCCGCCAGAACATTGCCGAGAGATCGTCGGACGTTCACCGGAAGAAACTAGACTTACGGACTTATTTAGCTTAGAATATGTCTTAGGAATCGTAGTTAGCACGTAATTGGGTTTGGATTTGGGCCAACCCAATTAGGGGCTAGTTGGGCCTATGTAAGGACTATGTTGGGCCTAATGAGAGACCCAAACAATGTCTCAAGAAGTGGCATTATCGTGGCATAGTCTTCGAGACTATGTCAGGCGGTGGTACCGCCCAGCACAGCCTCCCAAGCGATGGTACCACCAGATTGGGCGGTGGTACCGCTCGTACCCAAGAAACCCGAGATGAGATGTTTTTAGGCTCCAAGTTTGAATCAACTTGATGCCTATAAATGCCCCTCTCATCCCTGGTTAACACATATAAGCACAGAGAGATCAAAAGTGAGAAAACACTATTGCAATCATAAGAGAAATCCCCTCCTCTAAATTCTAAGTTTAGAATTCTGTTTAGAGAGGAGTGAGTGCTTATAAAGGTTATCTCCTAAACCTGTGAAAAGGAGAAGAGGGGTATAAAAGGTGGTTGGTCTTCGCCTATTGAAGGAAGACCGATAGTGGATGCCGGTGGCCTCGACGGAAGAGGAATCAGCGAAGTAGATGTAGGTCATGATGACCGAACCACTCTAAAATCTGATTTGCATTTTTATTTATGTAATTTATCTTTACTACAAACCTCTTTAATTGCTTACTACTTTCAATACATTTACAAACGGGTTTCAAGTTAAGATCTTTACAAAAAGGTTTTCGTCGGAATCGGTTTTAATCGAAACGAAGCGTTTTGAAGACGTGATTTTACCACTGCACTAATTCACCCCCCTAGTGCCGACCCCTTTCTTAATAGATCCTACCGTATTGGGTATTGGATCTCCATCCAACTACCTAAGCCTCTTAGATTATTGGATCTCTATCCAATAATCTCTCATTAGCTCTTATTTGATATCATCAATAGGATCCAATAATTTAGGGGCTTATTGAATATCTAATAAGATAGGGGCTTCAGTGGATATCTCATATTTAAACCTCTACTCATCACAACGCCTACCATATGTGTGTGCCTCTCTAGGCCTAATATCGAGCTGGTCGTAAGTCATACTTGTTAGAACTCTTTCTGGCTTAGTGAATTATTATCTCCATAATAATTCACTCGACTAATCGATTGTGGACGCACTAGGCCACTACTTCACAGTCTCCAAACGATATAGGGGAATCCAATCCATTAGACCTATTTATCTAAGTTACCGTATACCTATAGTCCCTTATACATCTAATATCCCAGAGACCATATACTAAGCATAGTGTTGTCAGGCCCACATGATTTCTGCTCGAGTCTCGCTCTAATCGGATTCTCCCATAGAACTCTTTCTCTCTTAATCTGAATGACCCTAGTCAAGGATTTGTCTGAACAAGAATACATGGGATATTCCTCTCATGACATCAAGAGTGAATGATCCTCTAGCGACACTCAATAGTCCTCGTAAGGTTGGCTACCACTCATGATGATCGGTTGTGCTAGATTTGAAACCTCTAGACCTATAAGTTCGGTATCAAAGAATGGAGTACTCATACAGGACATCCTTGGTGTCTCAAGTCTAAGGACCAGATACACCACTAGGACTACGGAATCGGTATTTGACAATAAGGCATCAACCATCCAACATTCTGTAAGCGGATAAATTAGTGAACTCATTCTCTAATGAGCACCTGTACTGTATCTCTAGTATCCCCACATAAGCAGCTATGATACCAGCTGCATCCATCATATGGACGGGTATACAACACACTTGTTTGTCTAGTTATCTTAATATCTCTCTCGAGTAACCTGTGATTGAGATTATTTAGGATCTGTGTTTAAAGGCGAATCGGTCTCATTATCGTGATTTCATCACGATCCAATTCCCATTATATAGATCTATGAACATCATAATATATTCAAGCAATAGGCAATATAAAGTGACAAAATGCCAAATAATAAACAATAAGACTGCATGTCAGGTCACACGTGTCATCACTCACATGATTGGCTTGTAGGGCACTTATGACTAGCAATCTCCCACTTGACCTAATGCCAATCATATATGTGTCTGATCCCCATCAGACCCCTATGACACTCAAAGACAATCTGAGACAACGGCTTTGTTAGTGGATCTGCGATGTTATCTTCAGATAGAACTCTTTCCATTGCTACATCTCTTGTACACAAGCAACCGTCGTTGGCGAGCCCTACCCTTGCGGGTGGCTCGTCCGTAAGCGCCACCCTTGCGCAAAGGCATAGTGTCCGTGGGTAGGCGGCTAGCGTTGCAGGCGGCTTGCCTGCAGGCAGCCTGCTTATGCGTGGATGGCCACTGCCCGCCAGATGCATGCGGCCCCTACACGTAGGTGGCCTGCTGTAGGTGGCCGAGACCTCTTTTGGGAGCTCTCGGCCAAGGTTGCAAGCAGCCTTTGGCCAACATGCGAGGGCAATAACAATTGCTGCCCTCTCTCACCTTTTGCATCAATGATTTTGACATCAAAAAATTTTCTAAAATACAAGATATGTAATTCAAAACTAATCTTTCGCACGAATAACCTGGCTCTGATACCATTGTTAGGAAATTTAGGGGAGAGACATCACATGCGCAGTAGAAGAACATTAAAAATAAAATCCCCAATTTCCCAAAGATGTGTTCATTGTCATGGAAGATTGGTGTGCATAATCCGTAAAACAGAAAACTATGTATATTAAAGATTATGTTAACTAGGGAGATCGTATATCCCTGCACATCTCTAGGAGAGGGTGAAGGAGGTCAAGCGTCATTCTCTCTAGTGGTGATCTACATAGAAAAGTTACGACGATGCTCTTCAAATCTCCAAGCCCGCTATCTGAGGAGGAGAAGGGGAGGAGAATAGGAGAGGCAACCCAAAAAGGCTCTAGCTTTTGAACCATTGATTCCCTCCTATTTATAGAGATCCCTTGTCAACTTAACCCTAATAGATCTTGCCCTATTGGGTATTGGATCTCCATCCGACTACCCAAACCTCTTAGATTATGGATCTCTATCTAATAATATCTCATTGGCTCTTATTGGATCTCATCAATAAGATCCAATAATTCAGGGGCTTATTGGATATCGAATAAGATATGGGCTCTAGCGGATATCTCATATTCGAACTTCTACTCATCGTAACGCCTACCATATATGTGTGACCCTCTATGCCCAATATCGAGCTGGCCGTAAGTCATACCTGTTAGAACTCTTTCTGGTTCATTGAATTATTATCTTCATAATAATTCACTCAACTCATCGACTATGGATATACTAGGCCACTACATCGCAGTCCCTAGATGATACAAGGGGAATCCAATCCATTGGACATGTCTGTCTTAGTTACCGTATACCTATAGTCCCTCATCCATCTAATATCCAAGAGACCATATACTAGGCATAGTACTGTCAAGCACATATGGTTTCTACTTGAGTCTCGCTTTAATCAGTCTCCCAGAGAACTGTTTTTCTCTTAATCCGAATGACCCTAGCTCAGGATTTGTTTGAGCAAGAACATATGAGATATTCCTCTTATGACATTGAGAGTGAATGATCCTCTATCGATACTCAATAGTCCTTATAAGGTTGGCTACCACTCTCGATGACCAGTTGTACTAGATTTAGAACCTCCAGATCTATAGGTTCGGTATCAAAAAATGGAGTACTCATATAGGACATCCTTGGTGTCACAAGTCTAAGGACCAAATACACTACTGGGACTACATAATCGTTGTCTGACAATAAGGCATCATCAACCATCCAGCATTTCGTAAGCGGATCAATCAGTGAATTCATTCTCCAATGAGCACCTATACTATATCTCTAGTGTCCCCACACAAATAGCTATGAGACTAGCTGCATCCAACATATGGACGGGTATATAACACACTTGTCTGTCTGGTTATCGCGATATCCCTCTCGAGTAACCTATAACCGGGATTATTTAGGATATGTGTTTAAAGGTGAATCGGTCTCATTATCGAGATCTCATCACGATCCGATTCCCATTGCACATATCCATGGACATCATAATATATTCAAGCAACCGGCAATATAAAGTGACACAATGCCTAATAATAATAATAAGCACTAAGACTATATGTCAAGTCACACGTGCCATCACTCATGTGATTGGCTTGTAGAGCACCTATGACTAGCAAGTTCCTTCTCCAAGAGCTTAATAATAGTCCTATAGGATGTGTGTGAGGGAACACTTGTAAATGAGAGGTCTAAAAGTTCTCTTCTAAACCTGTGAAAAGAAAAAGAGTGTAAGGATAGTTGATCTTCACCCATTGAAAAGAAGATCGATAGTGAAAGCTGGTGGCTTCGAGTGAAGAGGAATTAGAGTGGATGTAGGTTACGATGATCGAACCATTATAAATCGGTTTGCATTTCTATTTTGCTATTTACCTTTATTGTAAATTGCTTTACTTCCTCATTACTTTAGCTACACACTCTTATGAACGTTTTCAAAGTTAAACACTCCTTGATATGGTTTTATCGTATGAAGATTTTTGACTCAATGTAATTTTTACATACGCACTAATTCAACCCCCCTCTTATTGCCGACTTGACCCTAACATTTGGTATCAAAGCCACATTTTTTTCTTGTTTGGTTTAACACCCAAGAGAAATGACTCTTTTCGGCTTTCAAAAGGGTCACTCTATCATTCATCCTTCTATGTTCAATGGGACGAACTACACTTATTGGAAAACTCAGATGAGAGTTTTCTTACTTTCATTGAACCTTAATTTATGGAATATCATTAAAAATAGTTTTCAAAAGTCTTCTAATCCAATGAACGAATGGAATGATTTGGAGAAAAAAACTTTTTCTTTAAATACGAAAGCTATAAATGCTTTATTTTATGCCTTAGACAAAAATAAAATTAATCATGTTTCTATTTGTGAAACTACTCATGAAATTTGACACACTATTAAAATCACACATGAAAGCACTAGTAGAGTTAAAGATTCAAAAATTAATCTTTTGATGCATGATTTTGAGGTGTTTCGAATGAAACCAAACGAAACTATTATTAACATGTATACCCATTTTACGGATGTCGTCAATAGTTTAAAAATACTTAGTAAAAGTTTTTCTAACCTTGAACTTGTAAACAAAATTATACTATCTCTTCCTAAAAATTGGGATCCTAAATTAATGATTATTCAAGAAGCAAAGAATTTGAAGTATTTTCTAATTGATAAACTTATCGGGTCTTTACTGACTTATAAAATGACTCGTATCGAACATGATATACTTGAGAATAAGCTTCCAAATAATATGAAGGATTTGGCACTTAGAACAATGGAAGACCACTTGAGTGATAACTTAAGTGATGATAATGATGATATAGAACTCCTCACTATAAAATTTAAAAAGTTCATGAAATAAGAATCAAAGAATAAATACAAACTTAAAAAGAACACAACTACTTAATATGAATGTTAGAAACCGATAACTTAAGTGATGATAATGATGATATAGAACTCCTCACTATAAAATTTAAAAAGTTCATGAAATAAGAATCAAAGAATAAATACAAACTTAAAAAGAACACAACTACTTAATATGAATGTTAGAAACCGAGGCACTCCAAAGATGAGTATATAAAACTGAAGAAGAAGTTGTCAAAGAAGAAGGAAGCACTCAAGGACGAATCAAGCGTATCCGAAGATGAGGAGCAAACCAACAAAGGCGAGGTGGCCTTTCACAATGAGGTATGTAACTCACCCGAAATGTATTTACTGTTAGGAAAGGGGTCGGCACTAAGAAGGGGGGGTAAATTAGTGCAACGGTAAAATCTACGTCGGTTCAAAACTTCGTTGTGATTAAATGTTAGGACCGGAGCGGCACTAAGAGGGGGGGGGGGGGAATTAGTGCAGCGGATTAAAACTCATAAGTTTAAACTCGATTTCATAAATGCGTAGAGATATTGATTCGATAATGAATGACTTGGTGAAAGTAGCTCGAGTAAAGGGAGAAGATGAAAACTGAAAACTTGCTGCTATGTAAATAACGGTTTCAAAAATATAAACACTCACACATTCAAGGAACACACCAATTTAAAGTGGTTCGGTCAAATGACCTACATCCACTTGTGAAGCCTTCTTCGATGAGGCTCCCAACTTCTACTAGCAAATCACTTTGAAGGGGAAGGACAAATGCCCCTCTTACAACCTTTTACAAGTAGTTCATACTCTTACAGATTTTTAAAGAGAAGGAGGGAGGTGAACACAAGACTTGCTAAAGACTTTGCTAAGGCTTTATCTCAATTTCTAACTTCTTAAAAGGTTGTATTCTTTGCTGAGAATTGAGGGATATTTATAGACCCCAAGAGGATTCAAATTTGGGCTCTAAATTTTAAATTCTGTTGGGTTCCCAGAGGTGGCAGTGCCACCGCCTGTCAAGTGGACTCCTAGCAGGCTCCCAGTCTTGTGGTGAGTTCAGTGAGTCTTTGGCGAGTAGCCGAACCTTCTCGGTGATCTCCGCGAACCTCCGATGATCTCTCCGGTGGACTTCTAAAACCTTCGGCAAGTCCTCGATTTCTTCTCGGTTGGTTCCGACAGCACTTCCGACGAATTTTCGGACTCTCGGTGGACTCTCGAACACCCATCAAACTTGACTCCGGTAGACTTGCTTTATGCCTTCAAGCTATCGTAATTAATTCTACACAAGTAAAGCAAAATTTCGATCTAGACAATTACTCCTAAGCAATTAATCAAGTTATCCGGCATGTCATTAGTCCCTCGACGTTTCATCCGATTCTTCGGCGCATCATCCTCTCTTGCGGCCTATTGCCCAATTGGCCAATTGACTCAACAACTCTGATATCCTTAGCGTAATACCCGCTCTTCTTGGCCTGATGCCCGAATCCACAACCCGAAGCCTTCTGTCGATACGTCGACCGTTCCTCCGGCCCGACATCCAATCTTCTGACATGTTCCTTCGGCCCAACATGATTTTCCTACTTTAATTGTCTCATCTTGATCGAAGTATCCTGCATCACTCAAAATGCAGATTAAATCATAAACACATATCAAGTGGTTTCATCATCAAAATACGAGATTCAACATTAAATTCATTTCCGACGAAAAACTGTTTCGTAAAGGTAATAACTTCGAAACACGTTCGTACATGAAGTGAATGCAGTTGGCAAGTAAAGATTCAGTTTGCAGTATGTAAATGGCAGGAAGTAAATGCAAACCAGAGAACAAGCCAATTTTATAGTGGTTTGGTCGTCGTGACCTACATCCACTCCATCGATTCTTCTTCCGTTGAGGCCACCGGCATTCATTATCAATCATCCTTTAATAGGCGAAGATCAACCTCCTTCTTACGCCCCTCTTCTCCTTTTGATAGGTTTAGGAGTCAACCTTTACAAGCACACACACTCCTCTCTAACCAGAATTCTAAGTTTAAGCTAGAGGAGGGATTTCTTAAGTAGTTTCTACAGTGTTTTCTCACTTTAAAACTCTCTGTGCTTGTGTAAGTTAACCAGGGATGAGAGGGGTATTTATAGGCCTCAAGTTGATTCAAACATGGAGCCTAAAAATATATCATCCCGGGTTTTCTAGGTACGGGCGGTACCACCGCTAGTGTTAGTCTGACATTGACACTGCGCTGGGCAGTACCACTTCCCGGCACCCTACCACTGGGCGTTACCACTGCCCAGACTGGTGGTACCACCACTTGACACCCTGCCAAGGGCGGTACCATCACCCAGACTAGCGGTACCACCGCCTTACATATTCTTGGAGACTGTGCCACGATGATGCTACTTCTTGGGACACTGTTTGGGCCTCTCATTGGGCCCAACACAATCCTTACATGGGCCCAATTGGCCCCTAATTGGGTTGGCCCAAATCCAATCCCAATTATATGCTAACTACGAAATCTAAGATATTTACTAAGCTAAACAAGTCTCTATGTCTTGGTTTCTTCTGGCGAGCTTACAGCAATCTTTCGGCGAACTTCTGACAATCTCTCGGCAATGTTCCAGTGGACTCCTAGCAAGCTCCTGGACTTCACGATGATCTTCTTGGTTGGTTCCTGCAGAACTTCCGACGAACGTTTGGACTTCCGACGAACTCTTGAACTCCCAACGAAATCGCGTCCTTGACTCCAGGACTTCATTTTGCTTTATGCCTTGTTATCATAGTTAATCCTGCACATGTAAAAACATACTTCGATCTAGATAATTAATACTAAGCATGAATCATGTTGTCTGGCATGTCATTGGTCCTCGACGCTTCATCTGATTCTTCGACGCATCATCCTCTCTTGTGGCTTATTGCCCAATCGACCAGTTGACTCCGCAACTCTGATATCCTTGGCATAATATCCACTCTTCTTGACCTGATGCCTGAATCCATGGCCTGAAGCCTTTTGTCGATATGTCGACCGATCCTCCGGCTCGACGTCCAATCTTCTAACATGTTTTCCTCTGGCCCAACATGATTCTTCCTACTTTAATTGTCTTATCCTGATTGAAGCATCCTGCGTCACTCAAAACGTAGATTAAATCATAAGCACTTATCAATTGGTTTCATCACCAAAATCCGAGATTCAACAATCTCCCGCTTTTTGATGATGACAACCAATTGATGACGGAGTTAACCTTAACTCCTGGAGTTTAAATAAACTCTCCCTATCAATATACCATATTGATATAACTCTTGAATTCAAAAATCCAAGAAAACATGTCATGATAAAATCATGCATAACATCAACATACTTCTCCCTCTTTATCATCAACAAAAAGGAGAAGTCCAATTATCAAGTGTTTGAGATATTCAAATTCAAATTATTGTATAATAAACATAATTTTCAGTTTTATCATTATGCAAGCTAGCAAAAATTTGTATCATTTTAGGTATATAAATTTTGCTATATGTGCAAGTTTTGCATGTTTTGCTTCTTGAGATAGGCAAGATAGCACTATTGCTTCTCTTGAGATTGGAAGCTAGCAAGTCTAGGTGATGTTCAAGATAGCAAGTGTACATCATGCAAGCTAGTAAATTTTTAAATCATTTTAAAAATGTAAGTTAGCAATATTTCGAAAGCAAATACAAGATAGCTTTCTTGTTGAAGTGTGCAAGCTAGCGATTCTTGCTTCCTTTTGCAATGTGCAAGTTGCAAGTTTTTGCATTTTCTTGACTTGTGTAAGCTAGCTATCTCCCCCTTTGTCATTGTCAAAAAAAAGAGAAGAATACAATTTTGTATCTCTTTTTCCCTTTACAACAATTTTCAAGGCATAACAAAGATAGATAATCATTTTAGAGTATCATTTCAAATCATAAATATTTCACATCATGAGTATTTCATACATAATTTCATATCATCACATGAAGAATATCAAGAAAAAATTAATTGGGTGATGAGATAAACATTTCATGAATACAAGGAATTTTACATAGTAAAATTCAAATCATAAATTATCAAGATGTCAAGTAGCATATCATGGTTAATTTGAATACATCCTTTTTAGTGAATACTAAGAAAAATCATAGTATGAAAAATCTTGATTCATAGAAAAATCTCATGTATCGAATATCGAGAAATCAAGATGATGATTCATAAAAAAAATATCACAAGTTATAATCAAGAGAAAAATCATCATTCA
>LVTN01000477.1:177685-189936 GCA_001649415.1 Musa itinerans | reverse complement strand
GAAAACACCGATTTGTGTTTGAATGCAGATTCGGAAAGATCAGAGCTTAGAGGCTTGTTCGTAAAAGCGCAGGGGGCAGTAGCTATGTAGGAGGTTTGCAGTAATGATAAAGTGCTCAAAATAAAAGCAAACCAGAGATTTATAGTGGTTCGGTCAGTCTTGACCTACTCCACTTTTGGCTTCCTCCACCGATGAGGTTGCCGACGTCAACTAGAGGCCTTCCTTCAATAGGCGAAGGCCAACTGCCCTTTTATAGTTTCACTCCTTTTGACGGGCTCAGGAGACAACCCTTACAGAACCTTTTTCTCCTCTCTTTACAACTCAAGACTTGAAGAACAGAAAGAGGAGAACTTTTGGTCTTAACACAAATTTGAGCTCTTAGAATCACAGAAAAGATCTAGAATTCGGTGTAGGTCTGTTTCTTTTCAGTGCTGAATGGGTGGGGTATTTATAGGCCCCAACCCAGTTCAAATTTGGAGCTCAAAACGATCAAATCCCGGAATTCCGGGATCAGGCGGTTGCACCGCCTGGCAGAGCTCGAAGACTGAGCCCTGGGCGGTTCAACCTCCTGACAGGGGCGGTTGCACCTCTTGCCAGAGCTCGAAGACTGAGCTCAGGCGGTTCAACCGCTTGTCAGGGGCGGTTGCACCGCCCAGCCAGAGCTCGGAAACTGAGCTCGGGCGGTGCCACCGCCCACCCAGGCGGTGCCACCGCTGGCCAAAGTTCTGGGTTCGAATGGGCTGATCCATTCGGCCCAATTTGGGTCTTTCAGGGGCCCAATTTCCCCAAGATTAAGTTAATGGGATCACCTCCCATTTCTAACTTAATCATTGTGCTAACTACGACCTTTCTTAAGGCATATACTGCAGCTTGCTCCGATGCGTCAATCGCTTCTTCCGGCGATCTTTCGGCGAACATCCGATGAACCTTCGGCGATGCTCCTACGGACTTCCGGCAAACTCCTGGCCTTGCGACGATCCACTTGGCGAGTTTCGACGAGCTTCTTTGGCAAGCTCCAGGACTTCTCGGATTTGTTCCCGCAGAACCTCCGACGACCGTCCGTACTTCCGTCGAACTCTCGAACTCCCAACGTGATCATAGTCTTGACTTCGGCGCAACTCCTGCTGTATGTCTTACTTTCATCGTAGTTAATCCTATACACTTAAAACAAAACTTCGATCGAGATAATTAATCCTAAGCAATTAACCAAGTTGTCCGGCATGTCATTGGTCCCTCGACGCTTCGTCCGATTCTTCGGCGCATCGTCCTCTCGTGCGGCCTATTGCCCAATCGGCCAGTTGACTCCGTAACTCCCATGTCCTTGGCACAATATCCGCTCTTCCTGGCCCGATGCCCGAATCCACGGCACGAAGCCTTCTGTCGATACGTCGACCGTTCCACTGGCCCGACGTCCAATCTTCTGACATGTTCCTCCGGCCCAACATGATTCTTCCTGCTTTAATTGTCTCATCCTGATCAAAGCATCCTGCGTCACTCAAAACGCAGATTAAAACATAAACACATATCAAGTGGTTTCATCATCAAAATACGAGATTCAACACAACTAGCAAGTTTTTTAAAATATGTAAGCTAGTAAGATAGTAAGTTTTGAACATGCAAGATAGCAAGTTTTTTTAAAATATATAAGCTAGTAAGATAGCAAGTTTTGAAAATACAAGATAGCAAGTTTTTTTTAAATATGTAAGCTAGTAAGATAGCAAGTTTTGAACATGCAAAGTTTAGCATATTTGCTTTTCTTTGCAATGTTCAAGCTAGCAAGTTTTTGAAAAATAATGCAAAATGGTAAATAGCAAGTTTTACATCATTTTAGAATATGCAAGCTAGCAAGTTTTAGGAACATTCAAGTTTAGCAATTTTGCTTTTCTTAGCAATGTTCAAGCTAGCAAGTTTTTCTCCATGAAATGTGCAAGCTAGCAATATTTCTTCTCTTTGAAATGTGCAAGCTAGCAATACTTTCTCCTTGTAAGCTAGCAATACTTTCTCCCCCTTTGTTATTATCAAAAAGAAGGAAAGAATACAATATTGTAATTCTTTTCCTTTTACATCAATTTTCAAATCATGATAAAGATAAATTTACATCAATATTTCAATCATAAAAAAAAAGTGAAAGATCAAGTCATGAATACCAAAAGACCATGTATCATGTTTCACAAATCTCTTCTTTTGTAAATAGAAGGAATGACAGGAAACAATCTTAATTCAAAAAGAAAACTCAAGTCATAAAAATTGAGAAATCAAGATCATGATATGAAGAATGTATAAGAAGAATTTATGCATTGAGATTTAACAATTTTGGGAGATTTAACAATCGAGAAATCTTCTTTCGGGAGATTTAACAATTTGCCTAAATTTAACATTCAAGCTAATACTTTTGCTTCTCTTGATATGTTAACAATTTTCTTTCTCCCCATTATCATTGTAAGAAAGAAGAAGAGGAGAATAATACAATGATGCAATTCATTTCCTTTTTATATCAATGCTCCGAGCATCACATAAGGTATACAACCATAAATACAAAGGAAGGGTACAAAAATTTACATCAATGATCATTACATGAAAGATATCAAAGATTATGAAAGATCAATACAAAAGATCATTAGTCTTTTATATTTATCAAGAAAAACTTCAAAACATAAGAAATCAATTTGATGATCAATACAAATGAGTCATAATGAATCTCAAGTTGAGAAATTAAGATTATAATTTGTATAAATCTCCTCTTAATTAATAAGAAGGAATAATACAAGAGCACATAATAAGAGATCTTGATTCAAAAAAGATTTCAAGTTATAATTTTGAGGAATTAAGAGAAAAATCATCATTCATTTAGATAATAATTATCTTTAGTAAATAAAAAAAAATCTTGGGAAATCAAAGATCTTGATTTAAAAAATCTCAAGTATCAAGATCATGATTCGGATAAAACTCATTTAAATTTAATTTATCAAATTATTAAAATAACATAAATAGATTCATTAATATCTTTTTAAAAGATTCAATAAGCTTTTAGGGATAGAGACATTATCAAGAATAATGTATTTCCCCTTTTTTTATTTCAATTTAATCGATTGATTTCATACAAGCATGCTTAATTTTCTTTTATGCCAAATATATGCATCATCGTTTAAAATTGAAAAACAAAAAATCATCACAAAGATAAGCATGTCCTTATATAACACATTAAACAATAAAACATCTTCAATCAAAGGATTTGTTACCAATAATTCTAATTATAATGTTTTTCCTTTATTATTTCGGCTAATGAGCTTTATGAAGTATTTTGGATCTCTAGTCATGAGCATCCACAATCAAAATTTTATTTTTGCTCCTAGCTTTCGATTGTAGAGATGTCTACAAGAAGGGTGGGTTTGTTCTACGTACCAATTTAGCTTTGGGTCCCTCATAGTTGGATCTACCTATTTTAATTTTTGACATTAAAACATTCATGGTTCTTTTAGGAATCCAAACCAATTTATATGAGTCATACTTTTTAAATGAACATTTAAAAACAAAATGACCACATCTACCACAAAAATTACACTTAACCTTAGGGGTAATATGCAATGTGGGTCCTTTAATAAAAGTAGTTAGCTTTTGTTGAGTGTAATTACTCATAAAGCCGATTTCTTCTTTTCTATGAACATAACTCTTATTGGCAAGAATCATGTTTAAAGATCTACTACCAATTTCAAAATTTTCTTATGTTTGCTGTAATACTACATTTTCTTTCTTAAGTGAATCTAATTCTTCACACTTAATGAAAGGAGTTAATAAGCATTTATCGTACTCATTTTTCAAACTTTCAAATTCATTAGAAAGAGAAGTATAGTTCTTTTTTAATAATTTATATTTTTTACCAACTAAATTATATTCATCAAACAAATCATGAAAGGCATTAAGTAATTCATTGTAAGGTAAATAAGATTTGTTTGAGTCACTTACCTCATCGTTAAGAGCCATCAAGGCATAGTTCGTCACCTCGCCTTTGTTGGTTTGCTCCTCATCTTCGAATGGACTCGATTCGTCTCATGTCGTCTTGAATGCTTTCTTCTTCTTTGGTAGCTTCTTCGATTTATAGCAAGTTGTTATGTAATTTTTAAGTTCATTTTTAGAATTAGTCTTTTTCATAAACTTTTTAAATTTTGTTGTCATAAGTTCTATGTTGACATCACTTAGCTTTCACTCGAGTGGTCTTCTATGTTCGAAGTATCAAATACTTCATATTCTTTGGAATATAATTCTCATGTTCATTATATTCAATACAAGTCATTTAATAGGTCATTAAAAACCCGATAAGTTCTTCAAGTGAAAAATTATTTAGGTCCTTTACTTTTTGTATTGTCATTGCTTTTGGATCCCAACCTTTGGAGAGGATCTTAGAATCTTGTTTATAAGTTCAAGATTAGAAAAATATTTATCAAGAGCTTTCAAACTATTGACGACATCCATAAAACAGGTTTACATGTCAACAATAGTTTCACTTAGCTTCATTCGAAACAATTCAAAACTATGCATCAAAAGATTGACTTTAGACTCTTTAACTCTACTTATGCCTTCATATGTGATTTCGAGTGTATGCTAAATATCATGCACAATTTCACATAAAGAAACTCGATTAAATTCATTTTTATCTAGAGTACAAAACAAAACGTTCATCACTTTAGTATTCAAAGAAAACATTTTCTTCTCTAAATCATTCCATTCATTCATTAGTTTAGAATACTTTTCAAAATCGCTTTTAACAATATTCCATATATCGAAATCCATAAAAATCAAGAAAATTCTTATTCTAGTTTTCCAATACGTGTAGTCCATCCCATTGAACATAGGAGGACGAGTGATAGAAAAACCCTCTTAATTATTGGTAAAAGCCATTTCTCTTAGGTGTTAAACCAAATAAGAAAAATCTTGGCTCTGATACCAATTGTTAGGACCGAAATTAGCACTAAGAGGGGGGGATGAATTAGTGCTTATATAAAAATTACATCGATTTGAAAACTCGTTCAATGTAGAAAAATTGTTTCGATAAAGCCCATATCAGAAAGTGTTTGAGCTTGACTTAGAGTAAATTTAAATTGAAGTGAGCAGCCAAGTAAGCAATAAAAGTAAGCAGCAAAGGAAAAGAGCACACCAGATTTATAGTGGTTCGGTCGTTGTGACTTACATCCACTCCCAATTTCTCTTCACTCGAGGCCATCGACTTCCTCTACTGATCTTCTTTTCAATGGGTAAAGATCAACTACCCTTACAACTCTCTCGTTTTCACAAGCTCAAAGAGAACCTTTACACCCCTCTTTTACAAGTGTTCCCTTACACACCAGCTTCCATTATCGATCTTCCTTCAATGGGTGAAGATCAACTACCCTTTTACACTCTTTCTTCTTTTTACGGGTTTAGGAGATAACTTTACACCTCTCTCTTTTAGACCTAGACCTCACTTCTCCCTTAAGAAAAACTTTCTAAATACTAGGAAGAATGGACTCTAAATCCTAAGAGAGATTATACAATTTTGCTCAAGTATACTTTCCCTTTTCAACTCAATTTCTTGCTACTCCATGCAGAAATAGCTGGGGTATTTATAGACCCTAAATGACTTCAAAAATGGAGCCAAAAAAGGTCGCATCCTGGGTTTCCCAGGTCTTGGCGGTACCATCGCTTATGTTGGACGGTACTACCGTATGCAGCACTAACACTGGGTGATACCATCGCCCAGTCTAGCAGTACCACCGCTTGACACAGTTTGGGAGACTATGTATGGGTGGTACCACCGCCTAGACTGGCAATACCACCGCCCAATCTGGCGATACTATTGCCTGACATAGTCTCAGAGATTGTGTCTTAAAGATTAAGCCTCTAGCGGTGCCATCGCCTGACCCAACTTTTGAGTTTTTGGTCACTAAATGAGCTATTCTCTTAGCCCAAAACAACTCCAATTTGGACCCAATTGGCCTCTAATTGAGTTAAACTAATTACATTCTAAACCAACCCAATTAGAATTTAAAACTACTTCGATCTAGACAATTATTACAAAGCATTAATCACATATTATCCGGTATATCATTGGTTCATCGGCACTTTATCCAATCCTTCGACATATCGTCCTCTTTTGCGGCCTTTTGCCCAATCGACATGTTGACCTCCACAACTCCGACCTTCTTGGTGCAATGTCCACTCTTTTATGCCCGATGCCCAAACTCATGGCACGAAGCCTTCTGCCAACACGTTAACCAATCCTCCGACTCGACGTCCAATCTTCAGACATGTTCCACTCCTGCCCAACATTGATTCTTCCTGCTTTAATTGTCTCTTCATGATCGAAGCTAGTCCTGCGTCACTCAAAATGTAGATTAAATCATAAACTCTATCAATTGGTTTCATCATCAAAATCCAAGATTTAACATGGATCACCATTAAAGAGGAGTACGCGAGTGCTTCTTCATCCACTCTATCGGATCTGAAAATTTTAGGGATATATAATCTCCCTATATATCACTTCTCATGTGATACGTGCAATTTTTTTATTTTACAATTTTCTCACATACCAATTGTCGCACAATGACCAAATACTTGACTTTGGGAAATCTAGTTTTGTTTTTTATTTTCCGTAACACATGAGATGCCGATCTATAATTTCTCAGCATGAGGACTATAGATACATGATAATTAAGGACAGATAGGTCTAATGGATTAGATTCCCCTATATCATTTGGGGACTACGGCGTAGTGGCCTAATACGTCTGCAATCAATGAGTCGAGTAAATTATTATGGAGATAATAATTCATTAAGCCAGAAGGAGTTCTAATAGGTATGACTCATGGCTAGCTTGATATTGGGCCTAGAGGGTCACACACATATGGAGCCCTATCTTATTGGATATCCAAAAAGCCCCTGAATTATTGGATCCTATAGATGAGATCCAATAAGAGCCAATGAGAGATTATTGGGTAGAGACCCATTAATCTAAGAGACTTGGGTAATTAGACGGAGATCCAATACCCAATATAGCAGGATCCATTAGGTTAAGTTGATAGGGGGCCTCTATAAATAGGAGGAAATCAAAGGGCCATGGGCTAAGTTCTTTTGGCTATCACTTCCTATTCTTCTTTGTCCCTCTCCTTCTTAACCTACAGCCTCTATTTGGGGGCGTGTGGATAGCAAGAAGGGGTAGCTACTTTTTGATTGCATTGTGCATATAGCGAGGAGGATTGTGCAACAATTGGAGGAGCGTCTTCGTAGCCCCTATCGTGTGGATCACCACTATAGAGGAGGATAGTTGACCTCCTTCATCCTCTCCCACAAATCTGTAGGAATTTAGAGATATATGATCTTTCTAGGTAACATAATCTCCCTTATATATGTAGTTTTTCGGTTTCGCGGGTTTTGCGCATCAATCTTCACACGATGACAAGCGACTTATTTTCCATAGAAAATTCTGAGATTTTTGTTTTCTATTCTTCCATTGCACATGTGATGTCACCCCAAATTTCCCTACACCCACACGAGCAACTATGAGACCAGTCACCTCTATCATATGGACAGGTATATAGTATACCAGTTTGTTCGGTTATCTCGATACCCCTCTAGAGTAACCTATGACCAGGATTCTTTAGGGTCTGTGTCTAAAGGCGAATCGATCTCAATATCATTATCTATTTCCCATTGCATAGATCCATGGACATCACAATATATGCAGCATGTAAGATAAAGTGATAAAATACCAAATAATATAATAAGTAAAAGGAATGTGTATCTGGTCACACGTGTCGTTACTTATATGATTGGTTGGCAGGGCACTTATGACTAGCACCATTGCTCATCTTGAGGTCCATCTTGCCTCTTGCCAATCTCCTAGGTCTTATCAAAACCTGCAACGAATTGTAGATGTGATAAGAACTACCGATATCCAATACCCATGTGTTATTATAAAAATCTAACAAATGAAGACTAATCATAAATGTACTTGAAGCTTCTCCAAGCTTATGTTTCCCCTTCTTTGGAAGATAATCCTTACAGTTCCTCTTCTAGTGTCTATCTTTACCATAGTGGAAGCACTGGCCTTTGTCCTTTGCTGAATCCTTCTTGGCAACCTTTACTTTACTCGGTCTGACCTTGCCCTTGCCCTTCTTAAGGGACTTTTTTGTCTTTCTTTTCTTTTTGGTCTCATCAACACAGAGAATTGGCTTCTCTTTCTTGATAGTACTTTCAACCTCGCTTAACATATTGAGGGGCTCAGGGAGAGTCATCTCAAGCTTATTCATATTAAAATTCCTAATGAATTGAGAAAAAGAATTTAGTAGGGACTAAAACATAATATCCATGCACAGGTTATCCTCTAGGACCATTCGTAGACCTGTAAGTTTCTTTATCCACTCAATCATTTTTAGTACATGGTTATGAACCAATGTCCCCCTAGTTATCCTAACATGGAAGAGACTCTTGGATATCTCAAATCGATGAGTCTTTCCCTATTCCTCAAATAATTTACGGATATGTAGGATAATGAATCTACATCCATCTTTTCATGTTGTCTCTATAACTCATGAGTCATGGAACCCAACATGAAACACTGAGCAAGAGTGGAGTCATCTATGTACTTCACGAAGTGAGCGATCTCATACTTGCTTGCCCCTTCCTTAGGCATAGGCCAAGGACATACATGATTTTCTTCATCATGAGAACGATTCTCAGGTTATAAAACCAATCCGTATAATTTGGACATGTGAGAGAGTTTGTTAGGATCGAGTCGGCACTAAGAGGGGGGTGAATTAGTACAGCGATAAAAATTTTACATCAATTTTAAAATCTTTGTACAATTAAAACTGATATCCGAAAAGAGTTTAACTTTAAAGCATTCATAAGCATAGTGAATAAGTAAGTAAAGCAGTTTGCAATGAAAGTAAAGAGCTTAAAGTAAATGCAAACTGAGTTTTATAGTGGTTTGGTCATCGTGACCTACATCCACTCTCGATTCCTCTTCACTCGAGGCCACCGGCTTTCACTACCGATCTTCCTTCAATGGACGAAGATCAACTACCCTTTTACACTCTTTTCCCCTTTTCACAAGCTCAGGAGAGAACCTTTACACCTCTCTTTTAGACCTCACTCTTCCCTTCGAAATCTTCTAACTCTAGGAGAAAGAGACTCACTCGTCTAGAGAGATTACAATTTTTACTCAAGTATTCTTTCATCCTCTTTTGCTCAAATTAGTACATCTTCATGTAGGAATAGCTGGGATATTTATAGACCTCAATTGGCTTTAAAACTAGAGCCAAAAAAGGTCTCATCCCGGGTTTCCTAGGTCCTAACGGTACTGCTATGAATGAGTTGGCACTAAGAGGGGGAGTTGGCACTAAGAGGGGTGAATTAGTGCAGCGGTAAAAATCACGTCGGTTCAAAAATCTCTTTTGTTCGATTAAAGCCGATTCGGAAATGCTTAACTTAAAAGCGTGTTCGTAAATGTATTGAAGGCAGTAAGCAAATAAAGTAGTTTGCAGTAAAGTAAATTGCTCAAAAGTAGAAATGCAAACCAAAGAAGAACATACCAATTTTATAGTGGTTTGGTCGTCATGACCTACATCCACTCCACTAATTCCTCTTCCATCAAGGCCACCGACATCCACTATCAATCTTCCATCAAGACCAACCACCTTTTATAACTCTTTCTCCTTTTACTGGGTTTAGGAGATAACCCTTACATCCCCCCCCCCCACCACTTACTCCTCTCTCAAACTATTCTAATACTTAGAAGAATGAGAGGAGTTCACATAAGATTGCAGTAGCATTTTCTTTCTTTTTCGCTCTCAATACTTGTGTGTGTTAACCAGGGATGAGAGAGGTATTTATAGGCCTCAAGTTGATTCAAACTTGGAGCCTAAAAATATCTCATCCTGGGTTTTCTGGGTACAGGTTGTACCACCGCTAGTGTCAGTCTAACACTGACACTACACTGGGCAGTACCACCGCTTGACACCTTGTAATGGGTGGTACCACCACCTGACAACCTCTCGGAGACTATATCTGGGCGGTACCACCTCTTGGGTCACTGTTTGGGCCTTTCATTGGGCCCAACACTGTTCTTACATGGGCCCAACTAGCCCCTAATTAGGTTGGCCCAATTCCAATTATATGCTAACTACGAAATTTAAGACATTTACTAAGCTAAACAAGTCCCTAGGTCTTGGTTTCTTTCGACGATCTTCCGGCAAACTTTCGATAATCTCCCAGCAATGTTCTAGTGGACTCTCGGCAAGCTCTTGGACTTTACGATGAACTTCTTGGTGAGTTCCGACGAGCTTCTCTAGCAAGCTCTTGGACTTCTCGGTCAATTCCGACAAAACTTCCGACGAATGTCCGGACCTCCGACGAACTCTCGAACTCCTAACGAAATCATGTTCTTGACTCCAAAACTTCATTTTGCTTTATGCCTTACTATCATAGTTAATCTTGCACACATAAAAACACCCTTCGATCTAGACAATTATTACTAGCATGAATCATTTTGTCCGGTATGTCATTGGTCCATCGACACTTCGTTTGATTCTTCGACGCATCGTTCTCTCTTGTAGCCTATTGCCCAATCGGCTAGTTGACCTCCGTAACTCTGATAGTCTCCTTTTTATTTATAGCGATGCTCGAATCCATGGCCCGAAGCCTTCTGTCGATACTTCGACCGATCCTCCGGCTTGACGTCCAATCTTCTAACATGTTTTTTATCGGCCCAACATGATTCTTCCTGCTTTAATTGTCTTATCATGATCGAAGCTTCCTGCATCACTTAAAACATAGATTAAATCATAAATACTATCAATTGGTTTCATCATCAAAATTCGAGATTCAATAGGTACCACTGCTTGTGCTGGGCGATACTATCGCTTTCAGCACTGATACTAGGTGGTACCACTGCCTAGTCTAGCAATACTACTGCTAGTACTCTCTGACAATTTGTGGTACCACTGCTTGATATAGTCTGGAAGATTGTGTCTAGGCAGTACCACCACCTGACATAGTCTTGAAGACTATGTCTGGGTGGTACCACCGCCAGACCCTGTTACAAGACAATAAATGAGCTAAATAACAAGCCCAATTCAGCCCTGATTCAGGCCTAATTGACGTTTAATTGAGTTGGCATTGTTTTACCCCAATACCAACATAATTAGACCCAAAATAACTCAATCTAGACACACAATTACAAGCATGAATCCTATGTTGTACGACATGTCATTGGTTCATCCGCCGCTTCGTCTGATCTTTCAGCGCATCGTCCTCTCCTTCGGCGTATTGCCCAATCGACATGTTAACTCCCGCAACTTTTGATCTCCTTGGGACAATGTCCAATCCTTAGGCATGATGCCCGAACTCACGACATGAAGCCTTCTGTTGATATGTCAACCGATCCTTTGGCTCGACATCCAATCTCCTGACATGTTCCACTCTAGCCCAACGTTTGATTCCTCCTACTTTAATTGATTTATCTTTTCTTATCGAAGTTAGTCCTACGTCTCTCAAAACGTAGATTATATTGTAAACTATATCAATTGACATTAAGTATGTCACGTAAAAGATTTGAAAGTAACACTTTCTGAAAATAAACATGTAGTAGAAATAAATAACATGCAGACTTTACAAAACGTAAGCAATCAAGATAAAGACTTTTATCTTAATCTACTCCCACTATTTTCTCGCAAAACACACAACTCCCATTCCAATGGATCTCTAGTGGGGCTCAAGATCTAATCGATATCTCAACGTAACCTTAAGGGACTCAACCAATCACGCTAAGCTTGAAAAGGTAGGCAACTCTTGTCAACCATAACTCCTTGTGATTCTCGTCATGTTCAACCTTCGAATCACCGTGGTCTCGAGGGACTCGACCAACCATGATGTTCAGTTAAGTCATCATTATTGTTACAAGATGAGTCTAATTTGATGATATGCCCTAGAGGGACTCGGCCAAGGATACCATGTCCTCAATTCACCGATGACATCTCTTTGTCATAGGCAAGATATCGAATCGTGATATAGGTGAGCTCGAGGGACTCAACCTACGTCGGGAATCGATTTCTTCATATAACGATGGAAGGCCACATGAGTCAATCTAATTGCCTCATGTTTACCGACTAAATATTATCAAGAGAGGGGATTTTGATTCGGTCTCCTATGGCATGTCACACATATATATATTTAATATACATCTACATCGCATGTAAATATATATATATATATATATATA
>LVTN01000477.1:152561-177579 GCA_001649415.1 Musa itinerans | reverse complement strand
TATATATATATAGTATGTGTACTAGTAATCACACATCACATGAGTAATCACATCAGATGATCATAGACCACAACCTAATGTGATTATGCTTGAGCCAATGGGCCCAATCACTCACATAACGATCTATGTGTACATTAGTGCATCTCCATGCCTTGTGATCATCTATCTCGTCCTTGTTGGTTCCGTTGGCATCTCGACGCAGCTCTATGTATCGTGATTGTCCATCTCGACCTCGTGGGTCCGCTATCACCTCCACACTCCTATTGCACCTCCACATGTAATTATAATATAATTACAAGCACACAAGCCCGACAATAGACTTGAAAAAATAGAGGCTCGTAGGCCCCAATAATAATAATAATCACAATACACACATACATCACATCACATAGTCCATGATCATCCATCCACATCACACATCACATGTATACATCATCATGTAAGACTACTAGATAATAATAATAATAATAATAATAATTAAATTATTTAATTAATTATTTTACAACCCTTTGGGGTACCTGACCCTAGGGTGCCCCATGCAGTCAGGATGCCTTGGGCGGCCAGGGTTCCCTGGCCCCCAAGGTTACCTCTACAATTAGGAAACCCTAGTTGTAGGGTAAGCATGGGTGGCCCGGAAACCCTAGCCATTGACTTGCCCCATGCGGCCAGGAATTCTAGCTGCTAGGACAACCCCTACGGTCGGGAAACCCTAGCCACTCGGGTTGCCCCTTACAGCTAGGAAATCTGGCTCAATGATTGCAGATGTATTAAGCCACTACGTCGTAGTCCCTAGACGATACAGGGGAATCCAATCCATTGGACCTATATGTCCTTAGTTACCATGTATCATTAGTCCCTTATCTATCTAATATTCTAGAGATCGTATACCGGGCATGGTGTTGTTAGGCCCATACGGTTTCTACTCAAGTCTCGCTCTAATCAGATTCTCCCAAAGAACTCTTTTTCTCTCAATCCGAATGACCCTAGCCAAGGATTTGTCTAAGGAAGAACACATGAGATATTCCTCTTATGACACTAAGAGAGAGTGATCCTCTATCGATGCTCAATAGCCCTCATAAGGTTGGTTGCCACTCCCAATGACCGATTGTGTTAGATTTGGAACTTCCATACCTATAAGTATAGTATCAAATAGTGGAGTATTTATACAAGACATCCATGGTGTCTCAAGTCTAAGGATCAAATACACCACTGGGATGATAGAATCGCTGTCTAATAATAAGGCATTATCAATCATTTAAAATTCTATGAGCAGATCAATTAGTGAAATCATTCTCTAATGAGCACCTGCATTGTATCCGTAGTGTCCCCACACGAGCAGTTATGCGACGAGCCGCCTCCATCATATGGACGGGTATGTAGTATACCAGTCTGTCCGATTATCTCAAAGTCCCTCTCGAGTAATCAATGATTATATATATATGTATATATTTATACATACATGTATGTATATGTATATATACATGTAACCTGATGTATTACCTCTATCATATTTCTCTTGTACATGTTTGCTTCTTTTTTATAAAATAATAGTAACTTTAGACTCTTACATGTTCATTTTTTTCATCAGTGTCCATGTGATAAACCAAAACCTAAAGTATATTGCATCAACTGTTGCTCACACAGACACACACACACACATACATTCATACATGTATATATATATACATACATGTATATATATATACATACATGTATATATATATACATACATGTATATATATATACATACATGTATATATATATACATACATGTATATATATATACATACATGTATATATATATACATACATGTATATATATATACATACATGTATATATATATACATACATGTATATATATATACATACATGTATATATATATACATACATGTATATATATATACATACATGTATATATATATACATACATGTATATATATATACATACATGTATATATATATACATACATGTATATATATATACATATATATACATATATATGTATATATCATAGTAATAACAAATGAAAAGATTATACAACGTGTCACACATGTTATCACTCACATGCTTAGCTTGCGGGGCACTTATAACTAATAGTATATTGATTGAATCTTGAAGAGATTTAACATACAGTTTTGCTCAATAAATGTTACACTTGTGACTAAAAGTAAAAAATTCAGTTATAGCCAATGTTGTAAAAGTGATTTAGAAAAAGATAAATGAAAAGTATTATGTATGCATGCACAATTCGAAGTCTATTAAATGCCCAAATATGTAGTAAGTTAAGTTTCAATTTTGTAGTTGGAATGCTAGATAAATATTAAATTAATATAAGAATGAAGTATTAGAATGTTGTAAAGAAAGTAATAAGATATTTAGATGCTCACTTATAAAAGGTACGATTAGCTAGAAGTGATAAGATATTTAGATGCTAGGATATTTAGATATTGATTTTATAAGTTACCTTGATAGTAAAAAGTCTACTTTAGGGTATAATGGATCAAATAATTTTTTAGAAGAGTGCTAAGTAGTGCTAAGCAATCTATTATTGCATCATCGATGATGAAAACTAAATTAGTGGTATGCTTTAATGTCACTAACTATGTTTTATGGTTGTAGAATTTTATATCAAGATTTGGTATGACCGTCTCAATTGTTAAGTTATTTAAGATATTTTGTGATAGTATTATAATAGTTTTCTTTTTTAAGAATAACAAATATTCAAGTCATTCTAAGCTCATTAAGATAAGGTAGTTGATTTTTAGAGAATAAGTCCAGAAACAAAACATATTAGTTGAGAACCTAAGTACTACTTTAATAATTGTTGTTACATTAACTAAGACCTTACAACCTAAAATGTAAAGAATATATTCTTATAATGAGTCTTATGAGAAACCTATAATGTATGTCTAAGTGGCTCTTGTAATTGATATTATTGTTTATGTAACTAATAGTTATTATTTTAGCTATCTTGTTTTGTTATTATGTATGTACATATTATTTTTGTACATGATAATAAGATTATCCTAAGGGGGTCATGATAAAATTAATTTTATTTTTATGATTTTAAATTTTAAATTTTATATTTTTTATTAATGAATCAAGTGAAAAAATATTAATCATATATGTGGTCATAACCTAATTGGTAAGATATATTAAAGATATTGATTAGATTCTAATTAAAAATTTAAATATTAATATTTATGTAAATCCAAATCTTAGATATTGATATTGATAGAAGGGAATATCCAAGTTGCCTGTTTAAACCCTTCAAAATATTGCCTATAAATAGGTAGGGTATTTTGAAATGAATCCATGACTTTACAACAGGGAGAAGAAGAGAGAGTCGAAGAAGAAGCTTAATTCTTTACGGGGATCAAAGGCAATAACCATATTTCAATTCAATGTAACATATTGAATAAAAATATGCATACCATTTTTTCTTGGATTTATGATATAAATACTTTTTACATTACAGATATGTCTAACAACAATTACACATACATGTCTTACAACAAGGCCCTAGCTCATTTCAACTCGATTCAGATTCATGATATGGCCCTTGTTGATGGTGTCAATGATCTCAGGGAACTATTCTGCCATATATGGTGGGGGCATCACAACTGTAGTTATTAGATTGGGATGAAAGAGGATGATGAAGTCCTTGGAGGCATACAACTCTAGTTATTGGTTGAGTTGGAAAGATGGAGATGCTTGGAGGCATACAACTCTAGTTATTAGTTGAGTTGGAAAGATGGAGAGGCCATGGAAAGCCCATAAACATGGCCTCATTCAGGTCGTTGGCCTTAGGCCTCATTTAGGCTTTCCGTCAACATGGAAAGCCCATAAACATAAATATGGTCCCATAAACATTAAGGACTTCATTCTCCGGATAGGATGCCAAGGTCCAACCCTAGCTCTCGAAACCTCATTCCTTCTCAGTTCCACTTCCATAACACCGATGCACTAATGAAAAATCATTAATTCAAACATGATTTCCTCACCGGTTGACGCATAACATAATGAAATCCATAAGGAAACATTAGTAAGTAATGGTGCAACACATAAATATATCTCATCATAAGTACTGATATCTCAGAGTATATAGTCCGAGGCAGTCAGTCGTACCAGTGGTCTTTGCTTTGTTTTCTTTTTTTCTTTTTCTTTTTTTCTTCTTTGAGTGACACTAGGTCGTATTATCCCGTTGTTCTTAAAAATAAAAAATAAAAAAAAGTTGCATGAAGTTTAAGCGTGAGATTTTAGGCCTCTTCGTTTACTTTTGCAGCATGATATTGCAGAATTTTGAAATATTTGTTGAATTCAAATTGGCTCTGTTATAAGGACCAGTTTCTTCATTGGTTGTGTCAATTTGTCACAAGGACAAAAGAACCACTTGAAACAATTTCTGGAACAGGAATTTCAATCAGCTAAGTTGACACTGTTCAGAATAGAATGGCTTAGACATGTCTCTGCTTCAGCAATACTAATCAAGATGCTGCTGCATCAGGGCTTAAATCCTGGTGTGCATTTATGAATTTTGTCTTGCATTACTGTTCCTTGGACAAGTTGGAACATAACCTTCTTCTTCTTGTCCAAGTCTCTCCATATGTATGCCCTGCTTCACTGTTGTTGTATGCCAAGTTCACCTTCAACTTTCAGTTCTGAATATTCTGACATGCTGGCTGTTGTATATCGGTTCTGATTCCACTCATAATCATCATAATCTCCAATAGTAAGTGAAGACCCTCTCCCTTTCAGATTTGTGGATGTAAATGGTGGACAATGTTCCAGCACTCATGCAAGGCTTAATTGATGGAGATGCAACAGTGAAGCCGATTAATATCATGATTATGTGCATTCATGACAACCGACCTAGTGAAAGAAAAGAAAGTCACCGATTAGATGAGCAGATGGAAGAATCCCATGGATGCTGCCTACACTTTGTGAAGAAATTGATAGGTTTATGATGACTAGTCCTTGTGTTGTAATTCATATCGACATTCAATCAACTTTCTTTCTTCAGGATTACTTGTGTTCCTCTCTCATCTCCCCAACATGAAAATGCTCTCAAACCACCCACCTGGGTTTTTTTTTTTTTTTTGATTTCCTTGCACAAATTACTGACTTCGGTCCTCTTCTGCCGTGCATCATAACCTACGAATGCAAAGATTTGCTTTCCAAATGGCCTGAAGTGTCTTTCTTTTCTAATGAAAATGACTTCCCCATTTATCCAAATATTCCAACAAGGTGCAGTGTATTCCAACCATCATCGATCTCTAATCTCCTACTAATGCTTGTATCCTACCGTTCTTTTGTTGGGATAATTAATTGTTTTCATTTTTTTTTATAAAGTATGTGTGATGAAGACAGGATTTCATCTCAATACTTTGCTATCGATAGTCAATCTTTACTAATTAATATCTTTAAAAGTTATCAAATAAGGTTTGAAATTCTTAACCTTTATAAGTAGGTATGGTACATCATCATTATATTTATATTTTAGATTAAAATTTATTATTGAAGATGGTTCCAAGAGGAGATATATATAAGATATATTAAAAGAAACATTTAGTCTAATATGATTTTGTAAACGAGTGTGTAAGGTCAAAGACTTTGGAACATAACACTCAAAAGAATACATCAGAAAAGATATAATGTTTGTATGAGAATAAGACTTGTTAAAAAGACGAGACTTTTTAAAGCATCACTTTTTTTCGTTTTCAAGATAAAAATATGTGGAAACCAATTATTTTCAAGTGATAAATTAAATATTATAGATTTTTCTGGGACTTGTAAGATAATTACAAGTCATCTAGGATTTAGGAACCTCAAAATTGATAAAATTTTCATTCCTTCCTGATAAGAGCAACCATCATGATCCTTATAGAGAAATGAATATAATTTTCTCCATGAAACTTTAGATTAAATTTTATATAATATAATTTGTCTCATGACTATCACAATATTAATATCATTATTGACTTGAGTCCGATCTTAAAATTTTGATTCACTGTAAAACTAAGAGGTCAGTTTGAATACATTAACTTCCTTTAATTCATTTTAATTTATATTTAAAGGCATTCATCCATTCTCTCCAAAGTTCACAAGATTGGTGTAGTTCATGGTCACTATCTTTCTCTTCTTGATTCCGGTTAGGAGTTTTAAGAATAGATATTTCTTTCCATTCATATAATGATAAATGAGTTTGGAGGGTTCACCCCAAGGGGGTGTCTCTACTAATTTGCTTATTTATTTCTTCATAACCTTAGTGATAATTACACTCAATTAGGGGACGAGTGGCGTGTTATGGAGTCTTCCTATCACTCTAAGAATCTGGTTATTTTTGTTGGAAGCTTCTACTCACCACTGGGGATAGATTAATTAATTTTGGTACGACACACCTCACCTTTCTGATGGACAAAATGAATCTATTGAGCACCTGTCCTTTTTATTTCTGTTTTGCTAAAGTTGTTTGGAACTTAAGTAAGAATGTTCTTGTGATTCAATTTCAATTTTATAATTTTTGGGTATCTAGGGATTGAAGGTAATAATTTGTCTGAACATAACAACATGATATTGAAAGCTTTTGTGGCTACTATTTTATGGCTTTTGTGGAAAGTTAAAAATAATGTCAAGTTCTCTACCTATAGAC
The DNA here is from genome assembly GCA_001649415.1 of Musa itinerans. Classification (NCBI taxonomy): domain Eukaryota; kingdom Viridiplantae; phylum Streptophyta; class Magnoliopsida; order Zingiberales; family Musaceae; genus Musa; species Musa itinerans. Next base: position 170,924 of record LVTN01000477.1, on the reverse strand, counting down.
TTAAGTTATAATAAGATTGTTTATACTGTAATTACGTTTGTGTGAGATTATGTGACTAACAATTTTTTTCAAGGGTAATAGCTGTCTTTAACTCTTATCATCCATTGGTCCTTTATAGCTTGAGGATGGTATAAGTTGAACATTGACGGATTCGGAAACACAATGGTTTTAGGAGGAATGGGTTTTATGTTAAGAGACAATAATTCCTTTCCGTTATGTGCATGTTGCAGGTTTATATATTGGAGATTAGTGTTTGTGAACTGATGCGTCGTGGCTGATGAGTCAGCATAGCTTGGTCCACGGGTCTGATGTCGAGAGTCTTCGGTTGGCTGAGCTAGTTGCCGAGGTCGGTCACGCCCTCAGGACGAGGCATTGGCATCGGAGTATTGATTGACGTCTCTCTGTCAAGATGCTGGTTGGTGGCTCTTGATTGGGATGCTGGTTGACGGCTCTTGGTCGGGACACTGGTTGATGGCTCCCCGTTTGGATGCTAGTTTACGCATCGGGAGGAAAAACGCCTCTCTCGATCGGGATGGTCTCCCCTCGGGGGTGGCTGCTTTCCTGCACAAAAGACCCCCATTGGATGGTTAACGACTGTGGCCCCACGACAAGCAAGTCAGCGTTTGGTTTCTGTTGTTTTTCTCTCCCCCTGGCCCGATGCCAACCAGGGGTTCTTATACTATTGTATGAGGGTCGACTATACGCGGGTTTCACGTGGCGGCCGATCCTGGGGGGAGGAAGTACTTTCACGCGACCATCGTCTCGAGCTTTCCAGGATGGGACGCACCGAGGAATGCCATGGTACGGGTCCTGGCCAGCGCGTGGGAGGGCTTCTCCTGCTGATCTGGCAGTGGCATGATGGGGCGTCGGTGGTGACGTGGCTAGGGCCCAACATATACTATATCACTTCTCTCCCCATCGAGGCGTGCCATGGGATCCTTGCGAGAGGGCGAGAGGCACGCTTGGGTCAAAGTGCTGCGTACATATTTGTTGCTTGTGAGGGGAAGTCGGGCTAGTTCGCTATGGGGCTGCTCAGTGCGCGGTGCCTCGTGCTTTGGGCAGGGTTGGAACTGTCGGCTGGGCAACTGGGCCCGGGCAGGATAGTACTTGCATGTAGTTGATTAGGGGATCGAGCCGTGCGACTTGGGTAAAGATTGGACCTGTTGGCTGAGTAACTAACCTCGGGCTCAGGTTTGAGACTAGCGAGTCGCAAGTCGTGGGTCGAGCTGTGTGACTCGGGTAAAGACTGGACCTGTGGGCTGAGTGACTGATCTCGGGCTCAGGTTTGGGGCCGGCGAGTCGCAAGTCGAGGGATCGATCTGGCGCGACTCGGGCAAGGACTAGACCTGTGGGCTGAGTGACTGATCTCGGGCTCAGGTTTGGGGCCGGCGAGTCGCAAGTCGGGGGACCAATATGGCGTGACTCGGGCAAAGACTGGACCTATTGGTCGAGTGACTATTCTCAGGCTCAGGTTTGAGGCCGGCGAGTCGTAAGTCAGGGGATCGATCTGGTGCGACTTAGGCAAGGACTGGACCTATGGGCCAAATGACTAATCTCGGGCCCAATTTTGGGGCTAGCGAGTCACAAATTGAAGGTCGAGCTAGCGCAACTCGGGCAAAGACTGGACCTATTGGCCGAGTGACTGATCTTAGGCTCAAGTTAGAGGCTGGCGAGTCACAAGTCGGGGGACCAATCTGGCGCGATTCGGGTAAGGACTGGACCTGTGGGCCGAGTGACTGATCTCGGGCTTAGGTTTGAGGCCGGCGAGTTACAAGTCAAGGGACCGATCTGGCACAACTCGGGCAAGGACTGGACCTGTGGGCCGAGTGACTGATCTCAGGCTCAGATTTGGGGCCGGCGAATCGTAAGTTGAGGGACCGATTTGGCATGACTCGAGCAAGGACCGGACCTGTGGGCCGAGTGACAATCTTGGGCTCAGGTTTGGGGCCGGCGAGTCGCAAGTCGAAGGTCGAGCTGGCTTGACTCGGGCAAGGACTAGACCTATGGGCCGAGTAACTGATCTCGGGCTCAGGTATGGGGTCGGCGAGTCGCAATTCGGGGGACCGATCTGGCGTGACTCGGGCAAAGACTGGACCTGTTGGCCGAGTGACTGATCTCAGGCTCCGGTTTGAGGCCGACGAGTCGTAAGTCAAGGGATCGATCTAGTGCGACTTAGGCAAGGACTGGACCTATGGGCCAAATGACTGATCTCGAGCTCAGGTTTGGGGCTAGCGAGTCACAAATCGAAGGTTGAGTTGGCACGACTCGGGCAAAGACTGGACCTGTTGGCCGAGTGACTGATCTTAGGCTCAGGTTAGAGGCCGGCGAGTCGCAAGTCGAGGGACCGATCTGGCGCAACTCGGGCAAGGACTGGACCTGTGGGCCGAGTGACTGATCTCGGGCTCAGGTTTGAGGCCGGCGAGTCACAAGTCGGGGGACCGATTTGGCACAACTCGGGCAAGGACTGGACCTATGGGCCGAGTGATTGATCTCAGGCTCAGATTTAGGGCCGGTGAATCGCAAGTCGAGGGACCGATCTGGCGTGACTCGAGCAAGGACCGGACCTGTGGGCCGAGTGATGATCTTGGGCTCAAGTTTGGGGCCAGCGAGTCGCAAGTCGAAGGTCGAGCTGGTGCGACTCAGGCAAAGACTGGACCTGTTGGCCGAGTGACTAGACTTGTTGGCCGAGTGACTGATCTCGAGCTTAGGTTCAGGGATGTTAGTTGGCAAGTTGGGGTGCGAGCATGTGCCATCGTGCCACGTGGCGTGCCCAGTGGAGCAACGTAGGCTTGGCGGGAAGTTTCCTGGCACGAGCGATTTCTAGCGGGAGACCTTTCATCACGAGCTACTTTTGGCGGGAGTTCCGAGACTAGAGAATCTGGGGGATCCAAGGAGTCATGATGGGTTTTAAATGCTGCGACCATCTCTCTCCTCGGGAAGTCCAAACGTCGCCTCGCGGTGGATTAGCCTGCCCTTTATAAGCTTCTTCCAGAACAGTTGCCATCACTTTGTTCAGTCTTTCGTTCTATGCCCCGGCTCCTTTCTTCTAACCTTAAGGTCAGGATGTCTCTACCTTCCTCTTCGTCTTCTTCTTCCTTATCTTCTTCTTCTTTGTCTTCTTCTGGTGGCCTTGGGGTTGAGGTTATTAGTTCATCTTCGGGTAGCACACCCTTGGGAGCCGTCGGGGGTTCTACCACTCTTGAAACCCTCAAGTTGTGGCACAATGTAGACTCGGTGGTGACCGAGGAACTTTTGGAGGCACTTCGGGATCGCTATTGCATCTCGAAGTGCTATGGTGTTCACGCCCCTCGGCCTTGTCAGTGGCCATATGATCAGTTTCTTGGCGGATTCGGGCTGATTGTGGGTGCCTTCGAGGCAGGACTACGGTTCCAGTTGCATCTCGTTATCGAGGATTGCCTCAGTAAGTGGGGGATATCGTCATCCCAGATGGCGCTGAACTTTTGGTGCTATTTGGTGGCTTTTCTCGGGGAGTGTCGAGGAGTAGGGATCAAGCCGACCAGGACCCTCTTCGTGGCTTGCTTCAGTTTGTGTAAGGGGCGAGGTGGGTATTACCTGACCGCCCATAGCGATTTTAAGATCAACGACACTCCTTCCAACAACAAGGGTTGGAAAAGTCGCTTCTTCTTCATCAGTTGTAGTCGGGGGTGGGGTTTCAGTACTGGATGGACTTCTCGAACCATCGACAACGTCCCCCCGTTTCTTTCTACCGGGGAAACAGCGGACGTGAGTCGATTAAGGGGGATTTTGTCCTCTTCTTGGGCAATCAGGGAGATGACCGAGGAGTGGCTGGTCAAGGCGGGACTGAGTCCAGCCACTAGGGGTATGGTCATTCGCATGTTTTGGACCACCCGTCTCATCCCGAGCTGGCTGACCAACTGAGCTTCTATTTATAGAGATGGTGGACCTCCAGTCGGTGAAGAGGACGCCCCATGCCAAGGCCGCTACGCCACCATCTCGAGGTGGCGGGGGTTCCAGTGCCGGGAACATCTCATAGCGAGGCATGCCAAGGAGGACGCCGGGGTCTCCAGAGGCGAGTCGTCCGCCGAAGAGGGCAAAGATTGGAACTTGCAAGGTGCGCGCGAGCTCCGCTACTCATGTCGATGCTGCCCCAGAGTCGTCCGGAGCTGCTTCTCAAGGCAGGGTCTCGGGAAGCAGGAAAGGAAAGGGGGTGGCCAGACCGTCCAACAGCGACCCCTCAAGGAGGCCGTCGGAGCGTCCGAGGTTGATGCGGGAATTATGCCGCATCCGACCTCGGACTGAGGGTGATGAATTTTAGGCCTTAAGCATGGCCGACCTCCTCGCCGGGGAGTTAGGAACTCCCTATGCCTCCCGATGGGCGAATCTCATGGTCAACAATTGGATCTGGGCCGACGGGCCGACCGCCCAAGAATTCATCCGGCGGATGCATCACCCGGCATTGGCAAAGGAGCTATATTGCTCCTCCTCGGAGCTGCTGATGGACCGAGCAGCCAAGTCCTTTGTTTGGGTAAGTAGTGCTGGTTCTTCCTTGTTTGGTCCTTCTGTGGATTCTAACGCCAATCTTCATGCAGGGCCAGCATTACACCATGGTGCTGATCGACCGCATTCATGATGCTGAGAGGGTGATGGCACACTAATCGGATGTCAATTCCGCTCTTAGCTTAGAGATCTTGGAGCTGAAGAGCGGATTCGACCCAGAGGCCATCGCCGCGGCCGAATAGCGCGCCTCGGCCCTGAACGAGGAGGTGACTCGTTTGAAGGCCGAGTTGGAGGAAAGCCAGGCTTGCGTTCGGATGCTCGACGACGAGCTGCAGACCCTCTCCTGGGATGTCGAATCTGCCAGATCCTCTGCCTAGGCCGTCGAGGAGATTTTGAAGGAGGAGCGCTTGACGCTGCCCGAGAAGATCAAGGGGGCAATTGTTGAATACAAGTCGTCCCCTAGGTTCGAGCGTGGCTTGGTGAGGTTAGGGCGGGTGATGTATGAGTTCGGGTATCGGGTGGCTTATGCTCGTTTTTGAGCAAGGTACCCGGACCTGAAACTGGAGTCGGACCCATTCGCTGATCATCCAGAGGATCAAAGCATCGACATGCCAGCGAACGTCACTTTTGACGACGGGCCCGAGACTCCTCAGAACCGAGGGCTGTATTTTTTTTTTTCTTTTGTTTTGGTCAGGTCAAATTTTGAGATTGTATTGCCCGACCACAATGTCTGTTTCTTTTCATTAATGAAAACTTGTCGTTTTGACATCCTGACTTTTTGTCTTGCCCGATCGCGAATGTGTATGCTTCTTTTGATCAATGAAATATTTCTTTTTGGCACCTTGACCTTGTGTTTTCGCGGATAGAATCTCTTTAAGTTTGTCGCATTCCATGTCCTTGGCAGAGGGTTTCCCTCCATAGTCTTGAGGTGGTAGGTCCCTTCTTGGACCACGTCGTAGACTCGATAGGGGCCTTCCTAGTTTGACATGAGTTTTCCCCTCGCTCCGGTTAGGTCGCTCACCTCAGCCTTTCGAAGGACGAGGTATCTAACCTTGATCGGTCATGGGCAAACCTTGCGGTTGTATATCCGAGCCATAGCCTTCTTGTATGCCAAGGTGCGCAAGTGTGCCTCAGCTCTTCTTTCTTCAAGGAGATCTAGGTTTGCTCGTAGGCCCTTCTCGGAGTTGTCTTACTCGTAGATGGTGGTGCGCAAGGTTGGGAACACCATTTCAGGTGGAAGGACCACCTCGATCTCGAATGCCAGGCTGAACGGAGACTCCCCCGAGGCGGTCTTGGGGGTCGTTCACATTGCCCATAGGACGCTAGGGAGTTCATCCACCCAGGCTCCGCGTGCGCCCGAGACCCTCTTCTTGAAGTCTTCCAGGATCGCTCGATTCATTACTTCGGCTTGGCCGTTGGTTTGGGGGTGTGCGACCGAGCTGAACTTCAATTGTATCCCATACGATTGGCAATAAGCCCTAAATTTAGCGTTGTTGAATTGAGCTCCATTGTCGGTGACTATGGCCCTCGGGATTCTGAACCAGGTAATAATGTTCTTCCATGTGAAGCCTTAAACTTATTTTTCGGCGATGGATGCCAAGGGTTCGGCTTCCACCCACTTCGTGAAGTAATTGACCCTGACTATAAAGTAGTGCCATTGTCCCGAAGCAGGAGGAAAAGGCCTAAGGAGGTCAAGTCCCTATTGGGCGAAAGGCCAGGCCGCATCCATCGGGGTAAGAGGCACCACCGGTTGGTGCTGCGGTCGGGCGTGCCTTTGACACTGTTGGCACTATTGCACATATGATATGGTATCCTGGCGCATGGTTAGCCAATAGTACCCCTGTTTGAGGGTCTTGAAGGCCAAAGTTTGGCCCCCGATATGTTCCCCACAAATCCCCTCATGGAGTTCAGCGAGGATCATTTCAGCTTCTGACGGTGCGAGACAACGCAGGAGGGGTTGAGAGAAAGCCCTCTGGTATAGCTTCCCACCGACCACGCAATACCAGGCTTGGGTTCGCCTCAATCATCTTGCTACCGTCGGGTCGTTGGGCTACATCCCATCCTCCTTAAAGCAAAGGATTTCTTCCATCCAGCTCGGCAAAACCTTTGTTTCGATAATGTTATGGGTTGGTGTCATTGGCGCCATTATGGATTCAGTTACCGAGGTTGTCTCCAGGCTGCGAGCAGAGGCCGATCAGGCCAAAGCATCGACCTGCGCATTCTGCGCCCAAGGTATTCTTGTGACTGAGAGGCTGTTGAAACGACGGGTGAGCTGCTTCACTTTCGTCAGGTATAATGCCATTGTCGGGTCCTGGGCTTCGTAGCTCCTATTGACGTGTCCCGTCACTAGCTGGGAGTCACTGAAAACCTCTAGGTTGCCCACATGCATCTCCAAGGCGAGGTGCAATCCATGGAGTAGTGCCTCGTACTCGGCCTCATTGTTGGTGACCCGAAATTGCAATCGGAGCAATCTCTTGTAGGTTTCTCCGGACGGGCTTTTGAGGATAAGTCCGACCCCGGCCACCTCGGTAGTGGCCGAGCCATCCACATGCAGGGTCCATGTGCTCTCGCTGGGCTCTTGTCCAATAGCATGATCTTCAGGAGTTAGCTCAGAGATGAAGTCAGCCAATATCTGGGCTTTGATGGCCGTTCTAAGGGAGTATTGAATATCGAATTCGCCGAGCTCGATCGACCATCTCAGCATTCAACCCGAGGCATCAAATTTAGAGAGGATTTGCTACAATGGTTGGTTAGTTATCACCTTAATCGTGTGAGCTTGAAAGTACAATCGCAGCTTTCAGGCCGTCTTCATCAGTGCGAGGGTCAGCTTTTTGATCGGGGAGTACAGCACCTCGGTCCTGACGAGGACATGTCTGATATAATAGACAGGTTGTTGTGTTGGTGGCGTTTCCCGAGTTAACACCGAGTTGACCGCCTGCATCGAAGCCGCTAAGTAAAGACCGAGGGTCTCACCCATCTTGGGCAAGGCGAGTTGGGGCAGGTGAGCAAGGCACGCCTTTAACTTTTCGAAGGCTTCCTTGCATTCGAGGGTCCATGTGAAGCTGTTAGCCTGCCGTAGAGCCCGGAAGAAGGGGAGGCACTTGTCGCCTGATCACGACATGAACCTGCTGAGTGTCGCCAACTTACTGGTGAGGCGCTGCACCTCCTTGACCGAGCAGGGGGGGATGCATCTCGGTTATAGCTCGAACATTTTTCGGGTTGGCATCTATCCCTCTATGGTGGATGACGAAACCGAGGAACTTTCCCGAGCTGACCCCGCAGACGCACTTCGAGGGATTCAGGCACATGTTGAACCGCCTAAGCGTTTGGAATGTCTCCGCCAAGTTGGCCAGATGTGTGCCTGCAGCTTTGCTTTTCACAATCATGTCGTCTACATACACTTTCATGTTCCTCCCGAGCTATTGCTTGAACATCTTGTCAACCATTCTTTGGTAAGTTGCCCCGGCGTTTTTCAGGCTGAAAGGCATCACTTTGTAGTAATATACTCCTCTGTTGGTGATGAAGGCAGTGTTTTCTTGGTCTTGCAGTGCCATTCGGATCTGGTTGTAGCTCGAGAATGTGTCCATAAACGTAAGGAGTTCGTAGCCTGCAGTGGCATCGACCAACTGGTCTATCCTTAGGAGTGGATAGCAGTCTTTGGGGCATGCTTGGTTGAGATCGGTGTAGTCAACACACATCCTTCAGCTTCCATTGGGTTTCTTTACAAGGACTACATTAGACAGCCACTGGGGGTATTTCACCTCGGTTATAAATCCTGCCTCTTTAAGGCGATCGACCTCATCGCTGATTGCCTTCTGTCAGTCGGGAGCGAACTTCCTTGGCTTTTGTTTCACCAGCCTAGCCTCGGGGTCGATGTTGAGTTGGTGCTGGGTCACCCCTAGGTCAATCCTGGGCATCTCCTTGGAGGACCATGCAAACACATCGGCGTTTTCTCTCAGGAAGTCGATGAGCTAGAGTTGATTTGCTCCGGGAGTGCCAACCCGATTTTCATGGTCAAATCGGGTTGGTTCCTTCTCAAGGGTACCTCGGCAAGTTGCTCGGGAGGCTCCAGATGCATTGGCGCTACAGCTCCTTCACGAAGATCTGGGACTTGACGGGGGCGCGACTTCTCCGGGAGCGTAACCGCTGTAAGGTAGCATTGCCTTGACTCCCCCGGGTCACTGCGAGATTCCTCGACCCCCGCCGAAGTCAAAAATTTGATGGCCTGGTGGTAGGTGGACACGATCGCTTTCAGTTTGTTGAGCATCGAGCGACCGAGGATGATGTTATAGGCTGAGGATAGATCGACTACCATGAAGGTAGTCATTGTCGTCTTGGCCCTCGGCTCTTCCCCGATGGTGACGGGGAGTGTGGTGGTCCTGAGCGGGGAGATGGAATCTCCGGTGAATCTAGTGAGCGCTGTGTTCATGGGAGTGTGGTCCTCCTCGGTCAAGCCAAGCTTCTTAAAGGCATCGAGGTATAGCACGTCGGTAGAGCTCCCGGTGTCAACCATTACTTTTTTGACTTGAGTGTTGGTGATTCGGATGGAGATCACCAAAGCATCGTTGTGGTGGGAGCACTCGACCTCCTCGGCTCCGAAAGTGATTTCGGGCTCGAGCTCGAGTCGGGGGCGTTTTTCAATCGGGCTTCGAGCGTAGGCCTTCCTTGCCATCGAGTTATTGTCGTCGGCTGTCGATCTTCCGGTGATGATGTCGATCTGGCTCTAGACGGGTCCCCTAGGGCATGGAGTTGCCTCTTGGGGCTCCTTGAGGTAGCGCCCGAGATGTCCCCTTCGGATTAGCTCCTCGATTTGATTTTGGAGGTCGCGATAGTCCTCCGTGTCATGGTCGTAGTCTCGATATAACCTGTAATATTTAGATCGGTCCTTGTGAGTGGCCTTCATGAGATTGGGTTGGTGCAAGAGGCCCTTCTCCCTGATTTGGAGGAAGATCTTAGTACAAGATGTGTTTAACGGGAGAGACGAGGGCCTCGGGAGCAGCTGCTCATGTCGGTCAGGCCTCCGGCGGGTTAGCACCGGGGCTACTGAGGTCACTCCTTGGGGCTGCTCCATTCTCGACCTCTTTTCGTCCATGCACTTTCCCGCCACCAGGACTTCGGCGGTGATGTACTGGTTGGCGCATTGGAGCATCTCGGGGATGGTTGTTGGTGGTTTCTTGATCAACGACCAGAAGAACCTTGAAGGTCTTAAGCCCATCAGAAACACCTACATGATTAAAGAAGGATGAGTGTCCGGGAATCCTTGGATTTCAGTGGCAAAACATGCCATGAACTAAGAGAGCGATTCATCTTTGCATTGGGATAATGCAAGCAAGGTGGTAATGGAAGGCCTCGATCGCACGTAGGCTAGGAAATTCTGCTCAAACTCCCTTGTGAGCTGGTCGAAGGATAAGACGGAAGACGAGCGTAGCCGGCTGAACCACGCTCATGCCGGCCCCCTGAAGGTAATCGGGAATGCCCGACACATTAGGGCGTTAGAGGTGCCATAAAGGGACATCTGTGCTCGAAACACAGTGATGTGTTCCGCAAGGTCGGAGCCGCCATCATAGGTCTCCAATATCGATAGCCTGAAGTTGAGTGGTATAGGCTTGTCCTATATTTCCTGAGCAAATGGGGATCTGCTTGAGCTGCTCTCACCGCATGACTTTTGGAACTTGCGTTGAAACTCGTCGAGACGCCTGTTGACCATGGACAGCTGGACCTTGAACGAGTCATCCACAGAGTCTAATGATATGGTATCAGGCTCGAGACGGGGCGGAGCGATCCGGCAAGGTGCGAGTGCACTTTGCTCGAGTAGGCCTCTCGGGTTCATTGTCTGCTCTCGAGCTTCTCCTGTCCCGAGTTGCTCCATACTCGGCCTTTGTTGCATCGGGTCGGTTGGGGGAGTTGTGAGTTGCACAATCTGTGGCATGAGTGGGATGATCGTCTGCACATTCCCGTCAAGGCCTATACTTGCTTAGCCAGGCCGGAGAATGCCTCGGGCATAACGACCGAGGGTCTTGTGGTGTGTCCTGAGGGAGAAAACCTCATATCGTTAAATAGGCGCTAGTAGCGATCTGGCGTCAAGGCCGAGATTCCCCCGTCTCTGAGGACGAGGAGGGGTTGATTTTCGAGCCCAATAGAGGGGTGACCGGCCCATGGTTCTCCCTCGGGGAGAGCTCCTGTGGGATGCTCATGCGACATGGCCCTCCTTTTAGCACTAAAAATGTTGGTGAACTGATGCGCCGTGGTTGATGAGTCAACACGTCCTGGTCCGTAGGTCGATGTCGAGAGTCTTCGGTCGGTTGAGCTGGTTGTCGAGGATGATCATGCCCTCGGGGCAAGGCGTTGGCATTGGAGTATTGATTGACGTCTCTCTGTCGAGATGCTGGTTGGTGGCTCTTGGTCGGGATGCTGGTTGACGGCTCTTGGTCGGGACGCTGGTTGACGGCTCCCCGTCTGGATGCTGGTTGATGCATCGGGAGGAAAAATGCCTCTCTCGATCAAGATAGTCTCACCTCGGGGGTGGCCGCTTTCCTGCACAAAAGGCCCCCGTCGGATGGTTATCGATTATGGCATCTCGACAAGCAAGTCAACGTTTGGTTTATGTTGTTTTTCTCTCCCCCCTGGCTAGATGCCGGCTAGGGGTTCTTATACTACTATACGAGGGTCGGTTGTATGTGGGTTTCGTGTGGCGATCGATCCTCGGGGGGAGGAAGTACCTTCGCGCGGCCGCCATCCTGAAAGTGCGGAACGGCTCCATACAGTGCCGTCCCGAGCTTTCCGAGACGGGTCGTATCAAGAAATGCCTTAGTACGGGTCCTGGCCGGTGCGTGGGAGGGCTTCTCTTGTTGATCTAGTAGTGGCGTGATGGGGCGTCGGTGGTGACATAGCTAGGGCCCTCCAGGAATGGTCGAAGCCATACCCAATCAGAAAAGGATGTTATCCAAAAACATATACCATATCAATTAGTTATATGAGGTTTTGGCTATGAATCCGCTAGTAAGGAAGGAGTACAACAACTTATAGTGGAAGTGGATTCCTCTTCTCTTATACAACTTATTAACGACAGAACTGATCCTTTATGAGTCTTATGAAATATTATTTATTGTATTCTTAATTTGCTGATTCTTTTTTAGAAAGTTAGATTCGCACTTTTTGAGAAAAGAGAATCATACAGCCAATTGGCTAGGGAACTTGGTCCAGACAAAAAAGGAATGAATGATTTTTTTTTTGTTTTGAGGGAAATGCTTCCCGATGAATTATCTGATCTACTTACCTCTGACGATAGAGGTGATGATTGTACTTGTATTTTGAATTAATAAAACATTTTTTTGCTTATTGAGAAAAAAAAAAGAAAGAAAAACTATCTTCTTCTTTGTTGTGGCAGATAATACAACTCATTTAGCATGCAGATGATTTCTTAAAGCAGCCAAATGAAGATGATGAATTGAGAATTGTTTTGTTCTTCCGAGCTCAACATAATGTTGGTGATGCCAAGACGACTCTAAGTGGCTGCTCATCGAAGAGAACAACTACATTGCCACTGTTCTCTTCCCGGAATGGAGAGTCCGCATTCTTTGCAGATGAAGGTGACAAAAGGTTGATACCTTTACAATGCTGTGTTCGGAGGCCAATAAAGGAGTGGCCACCGCGTGCTCCAGGTGCCATGCTCCATGGTGTACAGTGCGCACAGGTCGAACAGGTCGTGGACACACCATTGTTTTGACGCCAAAGGGAGGGAGTTTCAATTTCTTGTTCCAATTAGAGCTTTTAATTGATCATTAAAGTGAGGAATCGAAATAATGATGTCCTAATAAATATTTTCCATCTTTCGTGCAGGCTTTAGAAATTATCCCGAGATATAATTGAATTGTTCCTTGGTATATGCATGTACGTTGAAAACGCTACCAACACCAGCAAAAAATAATAATAATAATAATAAAGATGAAAAGTGAAAGAGAAAGAGCTTAAAGAGAAAGGATGCTGTAGAGCTAGCATTCATCCTCTATTTTCCTTTCACGTAGGTACATTCGTGAGATGAAAAACTCTCATAAACAGTCCCACGTTTACAAAGTCTTTAATATAAGAACCAAAGAAAAAAAATGTATCATACTTGTAACATCTCATAGGACCATTCAGGAATTTCCTTCGGAGCCTGCTAAATTATTTTTCTACATTATCTCGTTTCACCCACTCGTAGTAAATAACGATCTAACGAGATAAATAAAATACATTATACTCAACTGCAAGTTGTTTTGGCTCCCATGTCTGTTTCTGATATATCCTTAGTTTAGGATGAAGAACACAACACAAAAATGCATGTTGTGTATTTTGTTCTTTTTCTTCTTGTTTCCAACTCAAACATGATAACAGGTAGCCTTGGAGATCGACATCAAAGGGATCCAAAGTTGTTGCACTTTCTATCATATCACTTGTACCAAAAGCTGAGGAGCACGCAAAGAGGTTTTGTGGTTGGTAGTGCTTTGGACTTGCACCCTTTTCCCGAGTTAGCCTACCCCTTGCATGGCCTGCTCCTCCTTTTGGCCTCCATGTCTCCATCATCTCTTTCCTCTCGCTGAGCTCCCTTTACCACAAGGAAGCCCAAATTGTGAGCGGCTCACATGTCTGCTGCTTTTTGGTCTGTGCGTCCCTTCCTCCCTGGGTGCCTTTTTCTCACAAGGGTTCAAGTTTGGCAACCTTTCTTTCCCTGTGAAACTTGTTGACTGAGGAAAGCGGAAGCATTCGTCATCTTCGTGTAAAGTACATTTCCATGACTTCTCTTCCTTCAATGATTTTTTATGTCACACTCTTTGCCTTCTAAAACATTTTCATGTTCCTTTGAGCCATGTTAGCGGAGAAGGATGACAGTCTCTGCTTTGTCATAATAATGCCACCACCACTGATGCATGGTAAGCATGCTTTGCTAGCATTCCCAAAAGCTGCAGCGTGGAGAATTATTCATTCTTCTACTAGCTTAACTACATTAAGGAGGTATGAGCTTCAACTAATTATATATGCCATCTCCTTCAGTATTCATTACATTTGTCCACTTATATTAATTATCATTTGCTCCGATGAGTAACACTCTGTCACATGGGCTGCTGATATCTGCTCTCTCCTGTCATCATAACCCTCGTACTAAAAGCATGCGACAATGTCTGCCCGTAAACCCAAGTTTGACCCTCCCCCTTCTCTCATGACATTCATTCAATTTCAAAATTGCGTTGCTTGGGCACAAACTCGAAACCCCATAAACTAACACAAACAGGTGATAGGACAGGATGGGATAATAACTGCATGAAGTAAATATACTGGGCTGCTATCAGTGCCAAGCAGCTCCAACATTTAAGCCATTCAGACCAGCCTTTTTTTCGTCTACCAACAGAGAAGCAAATGGCAAGGACACACACTACATGCATATTGGAGCCAAGCTCTCTTACATTACAGCACACATACTGGTGGTGTTCTCATCACTGTAAGGATGGCCATGGCCACCAGCCTCCGTTGTGTGGTAGCTGAGATAAGGGCTTTGGTAGTAGGGGTAGGGATAGTAGTAGTAGCCAGTGTAGGGAGGGATCTGAGGTGACCTGTTGTACAACACTTGGGGCTGCATGTACCTGCTCTCATTCATTAGCATGTTGATGTTATTGTTGTTGTTGGTGGTGGTGTTGAGCCCTCTCAGGTTCATCATCATGGAAGGTGCCTGGTTCAGATACCCGTGGCCCTGTAAGGGCATCATCAGAGGCGGTGATTGATGATGGTTCACCCCAAATCCACCACCATTACCATTACCATTCGCAGGAAAACCTGCAGAGACGTTGGTCCCTGGCAGCTGCTGAGCTTGATGCAACCCCATCCCATTACCCCCACCAAGTCCTTGGAGACCTGCCACACCCAGCAGTCCATTGCCCATTTTACCCTCCACTGCACCGCCACCGAAGAGAGGAGCTCCATTGCCCACCTTGTTGTGAAGTGCAGCATTTGATCCCTTCAATCCAGTAGCTTGATTAGGATTAGCTCCACCCTTCTTCCCTCCTCCACTGTTGTTACCATTCCCACCAGGTTTGCCATTTTTCTTGGCATTAGCTGCAGCTGCTGCTGCTGCGTTGTTTGACTGCTTTAATAGATTAAGCTGCTTTATTTTATCACCGAAAAAACGCAGCTCATCATCTTCTTCCTCATCATCAAAACCATCGTCGAATTCATCGTCATCGGAGCTGAAGGACTCGATGCTGTTGTGCTGGTTCTTGAATGCTTTAAGGCCCTGGAGAAGGGCTTGGTTGCCTTGGTTGCTTTGGCCTTTGTTGTTCTTGTTCCCCTCTTTTCCTTGATGCTGATGGCCGGGCTTGTTGCTCTGGCTGTTGGACTTTTGAGGCCACAGCTCTGCATTCCTTCCTGATCTTGCCAGCTTCTTGATCAGGGTGTTGGAGTCCACATCCCCTGAGACTGTGACCTTCTGATGCTCTGCATCTATGTTGACTGTGTAAACTCCTGATTCAAGAGGTAAATGGAGTGAGCACACACCTTATACAAGCTATTCCTGTTGCTTCCAAATGACCAGGATTGAACGGATCTAAGAATGAAGTCACCGTTGCCTGGAAAGACAATCAAGACATAACAACTATCTTCGTAGTTTTCAGATATCACTACAAAATTTCACAGGAAGAAACCAGACATGGAGCAAAAAATAAAACCAAGTCTCAGAAGAATAGTATGTATGATTTGATCAACACCTCCAAGCAGCATATTCTTCCTAGCAAATTATTCTTGCAGACCGCACAGTGCCCCAAAAAACTATGAAAACCAGTAGCAAAATAGCATCCATGGATGCAGATTTTCCTGAGGGGGGGGGGGGGGGGTGAAGAGGGGNNNNGAGAGAGAGAGAGAGAGAGAGAGAATTTTGTCATAGAAAGGGCAAAAATAAGAAGCAGCACCAAACCAAAGTGTCTGTCTCCATTATCAGCATGAACAAAGCTTGCTTTTCTGCAGGAGTGATGTCAATTTAAGGTAATATCCAGCAAAAGATATCAAATAAGGTTTTGATCAACGTAGGAGACACCAAATCTTTATTTCCTCTTCCATGTTCTTCTCGGATTTAACAAGAAATAACTTGCATCGTTACCACAAATTTTCCGGGAATCACATCAGATAAGAAGAATCACCTTCAATTTTCTGAAGAAGTTTCTTCACCTCCTGCTTACATCCATCACAATGTATGTGTACTTTGAGGATCACCGTCTGCAACAGCAACCACCCAACCAACCAACGAAAGAAAGAAACTTTCTCAGCTGGCCTCACATCTTCCTTTTCCCTTCCCAATGCAGGCACAAGAAAGAGAAAGAAGAAACGATGATACCTGGATTTTGAGCAGCTTAAATTCCTCAACTTTGTTCATCTTCCACTGCTGATGCTGCTAAAACAGTCTTTGAGCAGTGAGACACAGACAGAGAGGCTGTGGAGGAGCTTCTGCTACTACTTCTACAACCTTCTTGGCTTCTCCTCAGGTATGTTCTTTCCCTTCCCTCAGCATCCTTTCATCAAACACACTTAGCTCTGTGCAGCACCACCTCATCATACACCTCATTATATATTATACCAGGGAGAGGAGCCTGCCTGCCACAACATTCAGGCCGCGAAAAGCCATCCAACGGCCAGAACAAGAGTTACAAGGAAGGAGAGTGAGAGTGATGGAGAAGCGGTGATGTGATTTGACACTGCGATCCAGGTGATAATTAACATGCAGGAAAAATAACTCACCATGTTTCTTCTTTCCTTCTTTCTTCCAAGTAAGAAAGAAAGAAAGAAATTACAAAAAAAAAAGAGAGTAACAGTGATGGCCTGACAAAAGGAGCTCATGATGGCCCACTCCTGCCCCCTACTTCTCCGCGTAGCCTCTGCCTTTCTTGCTTCCGTCACTTGGCCCCATCCCCCACAAATAGTTGAAGATGAGAAAGAAGGATGTGTGTGCGCGTGTGGGAGAGCCGTTTCTGAGACGATGAGAAAAGTAGTATAACGTTTGCATTGACCGTGGCAGGCAGGCATAAAGAGAATCCCCACGGAGCACGAGACTTGCTTCGGAGTTGCGCTTTCGAGGAATTATGTTGTCGTGTTGTTCCTCTCCTCCTCTATTCTATCATCCTCATCATCGCTACTACTATTGTTATTATTCACCTCTTATTTCTCCATCCTATTTGCCAAACATAAATGAACAATGGTGTATGGAAGCATCCAAGCTTGTGAAGTAACAACTTCTTTGTAAGAGTTAGCCGCAGACTCAACAAAAGCTGTGAGAGAAAGAGCGAGAATGCAGTAAACAAAGACTGACGATGATGGAGCAGTCCTTCCAACGAGGAGCTTGTCTTCCCACACAAGCTCTCCTCCTCGTTTCCCCATCATAGTCTCTTTCTTTGTTTCCTCCGCACGCAATAACGAGGCCTGCTTTCGAGTTGCCAACCTCCTTCCTTCCATCATTACTCCCCAGCTGCTCCTGCTACTGCTGCACTGCATGCGAAAACAACATCTCCTCCTCCTACTTCACCATTTGTTCTTCCTCCTCTCCTGCACTGCAGGGGAAGTCGAGAAATGTCACTGATCTGCACCGAACAGCTGAAAGACTCGTCTCATGATGGAGGTGTTGATCGGAATTACTGGAGCTCCGTGGGGTGGGTTCTGGAGACGATTGCGATGGGGTTGAATGAGTCTTATCAGTGCCATTACAGCCTGCTGCAGATCCAATTTATTGAGACACCGAAGAAAGAAAGGCTGGTACCAGTTGGTGGTGGTACTGCAGGTGCCATGGAGAGCGATGTCCGTGTTGTGATGATATCTATCTATGGAACGAGATTTGTATTGTCAATGTTTTTCTTAAAAAAATTATTAAACCAAATAACGCACTATCTGTTTATGTGCGGATCTAACGTTGGACTAATTAATTCAAATATCTCACTTGGTCGATTGGTTGATGTTAAGAAATAAATATATTCTCAATGAAATATCGACACCTGAAATAATTAAAGAAATGTGTATAATGATATTGTTAAAATTAATTCAAATAGTTAGGATCAAGTAAAATAAAAAATAAATATTTAGATTTAAATAAATAGATGAATGTGAAATATTTATTGGGTTATGATAATTTTTTTTATTATTTTAAAAATTATACTTTATCTTTTAATCAATATAAATAAGAGCTCTTACATCAATCAAAGCACTATAGATTAAAAGTACTACAAATTCCTTCTACTATTCTCTTTCCCTTCTCCATAAGGTTCTTCAGAAAAGTCAACAGCTGGTATTAAAGTTTCTTTGGAAGAAAATCAACAAGAGTACATTGATTAAAAAAGAATGAAAGATGATAGACATTAGAGTAAGTATTCCTAATCAACTTTTTTTTATATTCAAGGGTCAAAATTATCAATTTTGAACGGTTAAAATGAAAATTTTATTTATCTCACAAGGATTTTAGAATTTGGTAGTAGATGGATTTTTAAGTATGATATATAGGATCCCAATATTTCTAAAGATAAAAAAATCAAATAAATGAGAATATACAAAAAGATGCAAAAGCCATATATATGCTACAACAAGCAATAGATAATTCCCTATTTTCTCGAATCATGATAGCATTAACATCAACATAAGCCTAAAAAATATTAAAAAGTATATTTATAGGTACAAACTGTTAGGATCGAGAGCACTAAGAGGGGGGGTGAATTAGTGCAGCGGAAATCTTTCAGCGATTAAAAACGAAAGCTGCGTTCGTTCGATAGAGACTATTTTGATGCAAAAGCCGATTCTAAGAACACTTATGATTAAGTGCAGTTTACGTCTAAACACAGTTTGCGTCAAAGCGCAGTTTACGCAGTTTACGTCTAAATGCAGTTT
>LVTN01000477.1:81243-129716 GCA_001649415.1 Musa itinerans | reverse complement strand
ATATATATATATATATTATGATGTCCATGGATCTATGCAATGAGAGTTGGATCGTGATGAGATCACGATAATAAGACCGATTCACCTTTAAACACAAACCCTAAATAATCCTGGTCATAGGTTACTCGAGAGGGACATCGAGATAACCGAACAGATTAGTGTGCTGTATACCCATTTATATGATGGAGGCAACTGGTCTCATAACTGCTCGTGTGGAGACACTAGGGCTATAGTGCAGGTGCTCATTGGAGAATGAGTTCAATGATTGATCCGCTTATGGAATGCTGGATGGTTAATGATACTTCATTATCAGACAGTGATTTCATTATCCCAATGGTATACCTGATCCTTACACTTAAGACACTAAGAATGTCCTATATGAGTACTTTATTTTTTGATACCGGACTTATAGGCATAGAAGTTTCAGATCTAGTATAGTCGGTCATCAGGAGTCGCAACCAACCTTATGAGGACTATTGAGTATCGATAGAGGATTATCCACTATCCGTATCATGAGAAGAATATCCTAAGTGTTCTTGCACAGACAAATCCCTAGCTAGGGTCATTCAGATTGAGAGAGAAAAAGTTCTGCGGGAGAATCTAATTAAAGCAAGACTTGAGTACAAACCGTGTGAGTCTAACAACACTATGCCTAGTATATGATCTTTGGGATATTAGATGGATGAGGGACTATAGATACACGGTAACTGAGGACAGATAGGTCCAATGGATTGGATTCCCCTGTATCATCTAGGGACTATAGCGTAGTGGCCTAGTACGTCCGTAGTTGATGAGTCGAGTGAATTATTATGGAGATAATAATTCACTAAGCCAAAAGGAGTTCTGACAGGTATAACTTATGACCAGCTTGATATTGGGCCTAGAGGGTCACACACATATGGTAAGTATTGCGGCGAGTAGAGGTTCAGATATGAAATATCTGTCGGAGCCCTTATCTTATTGGATAACCAATAAACCCGTGAATTATTGGATCCCATGAATGAGATCCAATAAGAGCCAATGAGATATTATTGGATAGAGATCCACTAATCTAAGAGGCTTGGGTAGTTGGATGGAGATCCAATACCCAATAGGGTAGAATCCATTAGAGTTAAGTTGATAAGGGGCCTCTATAATAGGAGAGAACCAAACATCCATAGGCTTGAGGTTTATTGGTTGCCACCTCCTATTCTCTTCTCCCCTTCTCCTTAAATAATAGGTGTGAAGATTTAGGTAGCGATTTAAGGAGGGTCGTCATAGCCTTGCTGTGTGGATCACCACTAGAGAGGAGGGTGCTTGACTTCCTTCATCTTCTCCTACAGATCTACAGGGATTCAGGGATATACGATCTCTCTGAGTAACACAACTATCTTAAGCGTAGTTTTAAGTTTTGCAGGTTTTTATGCACCAATCATCGCATAATGATAAATACCTTTTGGAAAATTTGAGATTTTTGTTTTATGTTCTTCCACTGCGCATGTGATGTCACCCCTAGATTTTCCTATAGTGGTATCAGAGTCAGGTTGTTCATGCGAAAGATTGATTTTGAACTACGTGTGTTATGTTTTAGAAAAGATTTTATCATCAAAATTATTGATGTAAAAGGCGAGAAAGTTGCTGCCCTTGTTGCGCTCGCAGAATGGCCAAAGGCTACTCGCGGCCTTGGCCATCTATGGCAGCAAAAGGCCAACAGCTTGCGGGCTACAAGTAGGTGGCCACATGGGCACTGCCTGTCGGCGGCACCCGCACTAGCGGCGCTTGCTGGTGGCACTTGCACTAGCGGTGCTTGCCGGCGGCACCCGCACTAGCGGCACTTACTGATGGCACCCGTAGAGGAGGCCACTTGTGGGCGCTGCACCCGCAGATAGAGGCCCCCGCGAGGCAAGTACTATACCCGCAATCAGAATTGCCCGCAAGGGTGCCCGCCCGCGTGGGTAGCGTCACTTGCGAGCGGTTACTGCGCCGCCTACGGGGGCTATGCTAGCGAGCAAAGAAGCTCGCAAGGGCAGTAACGCCACCCATGGGTAGAACCGCCTATAGGGACGCCCGCCCATAGGTACACTGCCCGTAGGTAGTGCCGCCCATAGGTACACTACCCGCAGGCACACCACCCACGGGTAGAGCCGGCACCCCCGCCCCCTCCCGGCAATGGTTGCCGCCGACAAGGTGGTGGTGGTTGTAGCATAGCAAAGGAGAGGGTTAGGGTTTTTTTGAACAAATAACATATTTGCCTCTCAAAATTTTTAAAAATTTTAAATTCTATCTTTTGTATAAATTACCAAAATACCCCTCATAATTTAGAAATTTCCCTGTATGTCTCTAATGTCAGAAAATATTAGTTAATTAAAAAGTTTAATCAATTATTATTATCTAGTAGTCCTATATAATGATGATGTGTATATATAATATATGATGTGGACGGATGATCATGGACCATGTAATGTGTGTACATGTGATGTGATTATTATTATTATTATTGAAGCTTGCGAGTCTCTATTTTTCTCATTTATTATCAGGCCTACATGACTATGACTAAGTTGTAATCACATGAGGAGATGCAACGGGAGCATGGAAGCGATAGCGGGACCCACGAGGTTGAGACGGATGATCGTGATGTATAGAGATGTGCTGAAATATCGATGGAACCGATGAGAACGAGATGGACGATCATAGGGCATGGAGATGCGCTGCTACACACATAGATCTTGATGTGAGCGATTAGGCCCACTAGCTCGAGCCTTATCACATTAAACTGTGGTCTATGGTCATTTGGTGTAATTGTTCATGTGATGTGTGATTGCTTATACACCTACTAAATATATATATAAATTTGAACGCGATGTAGATATATATTAAATATATATATGTGTGACATGTCATATTAGGAGACCAAATCAAAATCCCATCTCTCGATAATTTTAAGTCCGTTAATGTGAGACAATTAGATTGACCCACATGGCCTTCCATCATTATAGATAGGGACCGATTCTCGATATAGGTTGAGTTGGTCGAGTCCCTCGAGACTCACCTATATCACGATTCACTATCTTGTCCATGACATAGAGATGTCATCGGTGACCTGAGGACATGGTATGCTTGGTTGAGTCCCTCGAGGGTATATCATCGAATCAAACTCATCTTGTAACGATGGTGTTGACTTAACCAAACATCATGGTTAGTCGAGTCTCTCAAGACCATGGTGGTTCAGAGGCCAAATAGGATGGGAGTCACAAGGATTTGTGATTGACAAGAGTTTCCTACCTTTACGAGCTTAGCATGATTGGTCGAGTCCCTCGATATTACGTTAAGACGCTGATTGGATCCTAGTCCCCACTAGATATCCATCGGGGGACTTCGATTCACATACCGGAGGGAGTTATGTGTTTTGCGAGAAAATAATGAGAGTAGATTAAGATAGAAATCCATATCTTATTTGTTTATTTTTGTAAAGTCTGTATATTATTTATTTCTGCTAGATGTTTATTTTCAGAAAATGTCGCTTTTAAATCCCTTACGTGGCATACTTGATGTCAACTGCCTCACTGGTCCGAATTATATGGATTGGCTATGCAACCTAAGAATTGTTTTCATAGCGAAGAAAATCACATACGTCCTTGATATAGTGACGCCTATGCCCGAGGATGGGGCAAGCGAGGATGAGATCGCTCGCAATGTGAAGTACATAGATGACTCCACTCTTGCTCAATGTTACATATTGGGCTCAATGACTCCTGAGTTACAGAGATAGCATGAAAAGATGGATGACATATCTATTCTCTTACATGTCCATAAACTATTTGAGGAACAGGGAAGGACTCAACGATATGAGATCTCGAAGAGCCTCTTCTGTGCTAGGATGACTAAGGGTACACCGGTTCAGAACCATAACCTATGGATAATTAAGTGGATAGAGAAACTCACAGGTCTAGAAATGGTCCTAGAGGATAACCTATATGTGGATCTTATGCTTCAGTCCCTACCAGATCCCTTTTCACAATTCATAATGAATTTTAATATGCACAAGCTTGAGGTGACTCTCCCTGAGGACTATCAAGAAAGAGAAGCCAATTCTCTATACTAGTGAGACCAGAAAGAAAATGAAGATAGAAAAGTCCCTTAAAAAAGGCAACGGCAATGGCAGATCGAGTAAAGCAAAGGTTGCTAAGAAAGACCCGACAAAGGACGAATGTCAGTACTTCCACTATAGCTTAGATAGGCATTGGAAGAGGAATTACAAAGAATACCTTGTAGAGAGAGTGAAATAGAAGCTTGGAGAAACTTCAGGTATATTCATGATCAATCTCCATTTGTCAGACTCTTATGATAATACATGAGTATTAGATACCGGTAGTGCTGATCATATTTACAATTCATTGCAGGTTTAGGCAAAACCTAGGAGATTGACGAGAGACAAGATGAACCTCAAGATGGGCAATGGAACAAAAGTTGCTATAGTAGTTGTTGGCGAGGTCACCCTACATCTGCTTGTTGGAGCCATTATTGCATTGGATGCATGCTATTTTGTTCTTTCTATTATCAAAAATATTATTTTCATTTCATGTTTAACAGTTAGTGGATATAAATTAGTTTTTGAGAACAATGGTTGTTCGATATTATTAGGGTGACCTTGCCAACAGTTGTAGTAGCTATTGGCAAGGTCACCCTACATCTACCTGGTGGAGCCATTATTGCATTGGATGCATGCTATTTTGTTTATTCTATTATCAAAAATATTATTTTTATTTCATGTTTGCCAATTAGTGGATATAAGTTAGTTTTTAAAAATAATGGTTGTTCAATATTATTATATGATGAGATCATCACGAGAGGAACATTGCATAATGATTTTTTTATTCTAGACACTACTTTACATATCATGAATGTAAGTGTGTCCAAGAGAAAATGAGATGAGGTGAATAGTGCATACTTGTGGTATTGTAGGCTAGGTCACATCTATAAGGTAATAATTCAAAAGTTGCTAAAGGATAGATATCTAGATCTATTCAACTATGAGTCATATGCAACTTGCGAGTCTTGCATTCATGGAAAAAACTCTCCATTTAGTGGAACTGGAGAGAGAGTCACTGAGTTGCTGGAACTCATACATAGTTATGTATGTGGACCCATGTCAACTCATGCTATAGATGGTTACTCCTACTTTATTACTTTTACTAATGATTTCTCAAAGTATGGATATGTGTACTTGATGAAGTATAAGTTCGAGGCCTTTGAGAAATTTAGATAGTATAAAAATGAAGTGGAGAACCAAATTGGAAAGAGTATCAAGACACTACATTCAAATCAATGGACCATGTGATTTTATCCCAAAGGACACCTTATACACCTCAACTCAATAGTGTATCTGAAAGGACGAATCGTATACTCTTAAACATGGTGTGGTCCATGATGAGCTTCACCGACCTACTTATCTTATTCTGGGGATACGCCTTAGAGACTACAACTTACCTTCTGAATAGAGTTTCAATTAATTCAATAGTGTCTACACCATATGAGATATAGAAAGGGAAGAAGCCCACGAGTGGCGACGCTTGTGGGGCAATGCCGCTTGCAGGCAAAAGCGCTCGCTGACGGGGTGGCGGCGGCTGTAGCAAGCAAAGGCAGGGGAGGGAATTAGGTTTTTAGGCAAAACATAGTTTTACCCCTCGAAATTTCAAAAATTTCGAGTTATATCCTTTTTATATAAATTATGAAAATACCCCTCATAATTCAAAAAATTCTTTGCATGTCCCTAATTTTAAAAAATATTAATTAATTATAAAATTTAATTAATTAATTAATTATTATTATCTAGTAGTCCTACATAATGATATTTACATGTGATGTGTGATGTGTGATGTGGACGGATGATCATGGACCATGTGATGTGTATGTACTTGTGATTATTATTATTAGGGCCTACGAGCCTCTATTTTATTTCTTGTTTATTGTCGGGCCTTTGTGCCTATGATTAAATTGTAATCATACGAGGAGGGGCAGCGGGAGCGTGAAAGCGATAGCGGGACCCACAAGGTCGAGACGGACGATCGCGATGCATGGAGACGCGTCGAGATGTCGATAGAACTGATAAGGATGAGATAGACAATCAAAGGGCATGGAGATGCACAACTGCAAACATAGATCTTGTTGTGAGTGATTAGGCTCACTAGCTCAGGCCTGATCACATTAGGCTGTGGTCCATGGTCATCTGGTATAATTACTCATATGATATGTGATTACTTGTACACATACTAGATATGTATATATATTTGTATGCGATGTAGATATATATTAAATATGTATGTGTGTGACATATCATAGTAGGAGACCAAATCAAAATCCCCTCTCTCAATAATATTAAGTTGGTAAATGTGAGGCAATTAGATTGATCCATGTGGCTTTCCATCGTTATAGGTAGGGACCGATTCTCGATGCAGGTTGAGTTGGTCGAGTCCCTGGAGGGTATATCATCGAATCATACTCATCTTGTAATGATGGTGTTGACTTAACCGAACATCATGGTTGGTCGAGTCCCTCGAGACCATGGTGGTTCGAAGGCCGAATAGGACGGGAATCAC
Source organism: Musa itinerans (assembly GCA_001649415.1). Taxonomy (NCBI): domain Eukaryota; kingdom Viridiplantae; phylum Streptophyta; class Magnoliopsida; order Zingiberales; family Musaceae; genus Musa; species Musa itinerans. The sequence continues at coordinate 123,141 of LVTN01000477.1, read as the reverse complement.
AAGGAGCTATGATCGGCAAGATTTGCCTACCTTTTGGGCTTAGTGTGATTGGTTGAGTCCCTCGAGGTTACACTAAGACGCTGATTGGATCCCGATCCCCACTAGAAGTCTGCCGGAGACTTTCGTTTCACGTGCTGAGGGTGTCGTGTGACTCGCTAGAAAAATAGTGGGAGTAGATTAAGATAGAAGTCCATATCTTATTTGTTTACTTTTCTATAAAATATGCATGTTATTTATTTTTGCTGCATATTTATTTTCAGAAAATATTGCTTTCAAATCCCTTACGTAGCATACTTAATGTCAATCGCCTCAATAGTCTGAATTATACGGATTGGCTCCATAACTTGAGAAATATTCTAACGGTGGAAAAAATCATATACGTCCTTGATATAGTGATGCCTATGCCCGAGGAAGAGGCAAGCGAGGATGAGATCACTCGCTACGTGAAGTACATAGATGACTCCACTCTTGCTCAATGTTACATGTTGGGCTTCATGACTCCTAAGTAACAAAGACAACATGAAAAGATGGAAGCCAGATCTATTCTCCTACATGTTCGTAAACTGTTTGAGAAACAGGGAAGGACTCAGCGATATGAGATATCTAAGAACCTCTCCGCGCTAGGAAGACTGAAGGGATACCAGTTCAGAACCATGTCCTAAGGATGATTGAGTGGATAGAGAAACTCACAGGACTAGGAATGGTCCTAGAGGATAACCTGTGTGTGGATCTTGTGCTTCAATCCATACTAGATTCCTTTTTATAGTTTATAATAAATTTTAATATAAACAAGCTTGAGGTGACTCTCCTTAAGCTCCTCAATATGTTGAGGTAGGCAGAGAGCACTATCAAGAAAGAGAAGCCTATTCTCTATACTAGTGAGACTAGAAAGAAAAGGAAGGTAGAAAAGTCTCGACAAGGTTAAGGGTAAACTAGGTAAAGTAAAGGTTGCTAAGAAGGACTCGGTAAAGGACAAAGGCTAGTGCCTCCATTATAGCAAAGATGGGCATTGAAAGAGGTACTACAAAGAGTACCTTACAGAGAGGGCAAAACAGAAGCTTAGAAAAGCTTCAAGTACATTCATGATTAGTCTCCATTTGTCAAACTCTTATGATAACATATGGGTATTGGATACCGGTAGTGCTTATTACATTTGCAATTCGTTGCAGGTTTAGGCAAGATATAGGAGATTGGCGAGAGGCGAGATGGAACTCAAGATGGGCAATGGAGCAAAAGTTACTACAATAGTTGTTGGCGAGGTCACCCTACATCTACTTGGTGGAGCTATTATTGCATTAGATGCATATTATTTTGTTCCTTCTATTATCAAAACATTATTTTCATTTCATGTTTGACAATTAGTGGATATAAATTAGATTTTGAGAACAATGGTTGTTCAATAATATTAGATGATGAGATCATCATGAGAGGAACATTGTATAATAGTTTGTTTATACTAGATACTGCTCCACATATCATGAATGTAAGTGTGTCTAAGAAGAAACTATATGAGGTGAATAGTGCATACTTATGACATTGTAGGCTAGGTCACATCCATGTGGGAAGGATTCAAAAGTTGCTAAAGGATGAATATCAAGATCCATTCAACTATGAGTCATATGTAACTTGCAAGCTTTGCCTTCGTGGAAAACTGACTAACTCTTCATTTAGTGGAACTAGAGAGAGCCATTGAGCTGTTGGAACTCATACATAGTGATATATGCAGACCCATATCAACTCATGCTATAGGTGGTTACTCATATTTTATTACTTTGACTGATGATTTCTCAAGGTATAGACATGTGTACTTGATGAAGTATTAGGCCGAGACCTTTGAGAAATTCAAAGAGTATAAGAATGAAGTAGAGAACCAGGCTGGAAAGAGTATTAAGACTCTTCGATCAGATCGAGGAGGTGAGTACTTGAATATAGAGTTCACCCAATTCCTTAAGGACCATGGGATTCTATCCCAATGGACACCTCCATATACACCTTAGTTTAATGGTATATCTAAAATGAGGAATCATATACTATTAGACATGGTGTGGTCCATGATGAACTTCATCGACCTACCCATCTCATTCTGGGGATATGCCCTAGAGACCGCAGCTTACCTTCTAAACAGAGTTCCAACTAAGTCAATAGTATCTACACCATATGAGATATGGAAAGGGAAGAAGCCCGATCTTAAGGTTGTTAAGATTTGGGGCTGCCCTGCCCACGTTAAAAGACACAACCCCGATATGTTGGAATCGAGGACGGAGCTATACAAGTTTGTGGGATACCCCAATGAAACTTATGGGTATTATTTCTATCATCCTGAGGACCAAAAGATTTTTGTAGCCAAAAGAGCGGTGTTCCTTGAGAAGGAACACATTCTTAGCGGAGATAGTGGGAGCGTGATAGAGTTGAATGAGGTTAGAGAACCTAGCTTAAGCACCACTCCACAGCCCGAGTTTGTTCAGGTACCTAGCACACAGGTTTCGACTTTATATAGGTCCGATAGAGTATTCCATCCTCCTTAGAGATATGTGGGACATATTAGAGGAGAGGATATTAAGGATATTGATCCTCAAATCTACGAGGAGGCTATTATGAGTATAGACTCTAGGGAGTGGCAAGAAGCCATAAATTCTAAGATGGATTCCATATACTCCAATAAGGTTTGGAACCTAATTAATACACCCGAGGGTATTGTACCCATCGGTTGCAAGTGGATCTTCAAGAAGAAGATCGGAGTAGATGGAAAGATTGAGACCTATAAAGCAAGGCTAGTGGCTAAGAGGTATCGTTAAAGGCAAGGTGTTGACTATGATGAAACATTCTCTCACCCGTAGCCATGCTAAAATCCATCCGAATACTATTGGCTATTGCAGCACACTATGATTATGAGATCTGGTATATGGATGTGAAAATTGTGTTCCTCAATGGCAACCTCGAGGAGGAGTTGTATATGATATAGCCTAAGGCATTTGTGTCTAAGGACTGCCCAAATAAGGTGTGTAGGTTGCTTTGGTCCATTTATGGACTAAAGCAAGCTTCCCGAAGTTGGAACATAAGATTTGATGAGACAATCAGATATTATGACTTTGTTAAGAACAAAGATGAGCCTTTTGTAGGGAAATCCGGGGGGGCATCACATGCACAGCAGAAGAACATAAAAACAAAATCCCTAAATTTTTCATCGATGTGTTCGTCGTCGTGCGAATATTGGTGTGCAAAATTCATGAATCTTAAAACTATATATATTAAAGATTGTGTTATCTAGGAAGATCGTATATCCCTAAATCCCAGCATATCTCTAGGAGAGGGTAAAGGACGTCAAGCATTCTCCTCTCTAGCGGTGATCCACACAGTAGGGCTACAATGATGCTCCTCAAGTTTCCAGGCCTACTATCTAAGGAGGAGAGGGGGAGAGGAGAATAGGATATAGCAATCATAAAGGACGTCAAGCATTCTCCTCTCTAGCGGTGATCCACACAGTAGGGCTACAATGATGCTCCTCAAGTTTCCAGGCCTACTATCTAAGGAGGAGAGGGGGAGAGGAGAATAGGATATAGCAATCAAAAGAGGCTCTAACTTATGAACCATTAGTTCCCTCCTATTTATAGAGGTCCCCTATCAACATAACCCTAATGGATCCTACCATATTAGGTATTGAATCTCCATCTAACTACCCAAGCCTCTTAGATTAGTGGATCACTATCCAATAATCTCTCATTGACTCTTATTGGATCTCATCCATAGGATTCAATAATTCAAGGGCTTATTGGATATTCAATAAGATATGAGCTCCGACGGATATCTCATATTCAAACCTCTACTCATCGTAACGCCTATCATATATGTGTGACCCTCTAGGCCCAATATCGAGCTAGCCATGAGTTATACTTGTCAGAACTCCTTCTGACTCAGTGAATTATTATCTCTATAATAATTCACTCGATTAATCGACTATGGATATACTATGCCACTACGCCACAGTCCCCAAACGATACAGGGGAATCCAATCCATTAGACTTGTCTATCCTCAGTTACCATATACTTATAGTCCCTCATCCATCTAATATCCAAAGATCGTATACCAGTCATAGTGTTATCAGGCCCATACAGTTTCTACTTAAGTCTCGCTATAATTAGATTTTCCCGAAGAACTCTTTCTCTTTCAATCCGAATGCCCTTGGCCATGGATTTGTCAGAGTAAGAACACATGAGATATTCCTCTTATGACACCGAGAGTAGATGATATTCTATCGACACTCAATAGTCCTCGTAAGGTTGGCTACCACTCCCGATGACCGGTTGTACTAGATCTGAAACCTCCAAACCTATAAGTCTGATATCAAAGAGTGGAGTACTCATAAAGGATATCCTTGATGTCTCAAGTCTAAGGACCAGATACACTACTAGGATTATAGAATCACTATTTGATAATAAGGTATCATCAACCATCTAGCTTTCCGTAAGTGGATCAATCAGTGAACTCATTCTCCAATGAGCACCTACACTGTATCCATAGTGTCCCCACACAAGCAGCTATGAGACCAACTGCATTCATCATATAAACGGGTATACAACACACAAGTCTATCCGGTTATCTCGATGTCCCTCTCGAGTAACCTATGACCGAAATTATTTAGGATCTATGTTTAAAGGCGAATCGGTCTCATTATCGTAATCTCATCATAATCCGATTCCCATTGTACAGATCCATAAATATCACAATATATTCAAGCAACAAGCAATATAAAGTGATAAAATATAAAATAATAATAATAATAAGCAAAAAGATTGCATATCAAGTCACACGTGTAATTACTTACGTGATTGGCTTGCAAGGTACCTATGACTAACACCTTGTGTATATAGGAAGGTAAGTGGGAGCACTATCACCTTCTTAGTGTTATATGTGGATGACATCTTGATGTAGGAATGCTATCCATAGTAAAAGCTTGGTTATCTAGACACTTCTCCATGAAGGACTTAGGGGAAGCATCCTATATCTTGGGGATTCGGATATATAGAGATAGATCCAAGAGGATGCTTGGCTTGTCCCAATCTAGGTACATAAACACCATTGTCAAAAGGTTTGGCATAAAAAATTTCAAGAGATGTCTCATACCAATGAGACATAGGATATCGTTTTTTAAAAGTATGTCCCCAAAGACTTTTGAAGAAAGGGCAAACATGGATAGGATACTCTATGCCTCAGAGATAGGGTCTATCATGTATGTCATGCTATGTACCAGGCCAAATATAACACATACTCTAAGTGTCACAAGCAAGTATCAGGCGGATCCAGGTTTGGAGCACTAGAAAGCAGTAAAGTTGATCCTTAAGTAATTAAGGAGGACTAAGGATCTTTTACTAGTATATGGAGGTAGTAGCCTCAGGGTTAAAGGCTACACAGACTCGAGTTTTCAATCCGATGTCGATGATAGCAAGTTAAATTCGAGGTATGTGTATACCCTAAATGGAGGAGTAGTATGCTGGAAGAGTTCCAAGCAAGATACTACTACCGACTCGACCACAGAGGCGAAGTATATTGTTGTAGTAGAAGCAGTAAAGGAGGGAGCCTAGATGAAGAATTTCATCACAAATTTGGGAGTCTTGCTAGGTAGTGAGGAGCCGATTCCCTTATATTGTGACAACAACAGAGCGATTGCTCAAATGAGTGAACCCGAGTCTCATCAAAAGTGTTCTGAGGAGGTTCCAACTTATCAGAGAGATCAAGGCCCGAGGAGATGTAGCAATGGAAAGAGTTCCATCCGAAGATAATACACTCACAAAGCCGTTATCTCAGATTGTCTTTGAGCGTCACAGGGGTCTGATGTGTTGAATCTTGGATTTTGATGATGAAACCAATTGAGAATGTTTGTGATTTAATCCACATTTTGAGTGACGCAGGAAGCTTCGATCAGGATGAGACAATTAAAGCAGGAAGAATCATGTTGGGTCAGAGGAAAACATGTTAGAAGATTGGACGTTGAGACGGAGGATCGGTCGACGTATCGACAGAAGGCTTCGGGCCATGGTTTCAGGCATCAGACCAACAAGAGCGGATATTCTACTAAGGATATCGAAGTTGTAGAGGTCAATTGACTGATTGGGCAATAGGCCACGAGAGAGGATGATGCGCCGATGAATCAAACGAAGCGCCGATGGACCAATGACATGTTGGACAATATGATTCATGCTTAGTAATAATTGTCTAGATCGAAGGGTGTTTTTATGTGTGTAGGATTAACTACGATAGCAAGGCATAAAGCAAATTGCAGTTTCAGAATCAAGAACACGATTTCATTGGGAGTTTGAGAGTTCATTAGAAGTTAAGACGTTCATCAGAAGTTCTGCCGGAATTGACCGAGAAGTCCAAGAGCTTGCTAAAGAAGCTCATCGGAACTCACCAAGAAGATCATCGTGAAATCCAAGAGCTTGTCGGGAGTCCACTGGAAAATTACCGAGAGATCGTCGGAAGTTTGCCGGAAGATCGTCGGAAGAAACCAAGACCTAGGGACTTGTTTAGCTTAGTAAATGTCTTAAATTTTGTTATTAGCACATAATTGGGATTGAAATTGGGCCAACCCAATTAGGGGCCAGTTGGGCCTATGTATGGATTGTGTTAGGTCGAGTGAAAGGCCCAAATAGTGACCTAATATGTGGCACAGTCTCTGAGACTGTGTCAGGCGGTGGTACCGCCCAGACATAGTCTCCAAGAGATTGTCAGGAGGTGGTACCACCCAGTGTCGGGTATCAGGCGATGGTGTTGCCAGTTTAGGTGGTGGTACCGCCCAATGCAGTGTTAGTGTCAAACTGACACTAGCGGTGGTACTGCCCAACACGGGCGGTGGTACCGCCCGTACCCAGGAAACCCAGGATGAGACATTTTTATGCTCCAAGTTTGAATCAACTTGAGGTCTATAAATACCCCTCTGATCCCTGGTTAACATATATACAACTGAGAGTAAAAAGGAAAGAAAACTCTATTGTAATTATGTATGAAACTCCTCTTAAAGTTCTAAGTGTTAGAATAGTTTGAGAGAGGAGTAAGTGGGGGTGTAAGGGTTCTCTCCTAAACCCGATAAAAGGAGAATCGAGTTGTAAAAGGTGGTTGGTCTTCACCTATTGAAGGAAGACCGATAGTGGATGCCGGTGGTCTCGACGGAAGAGGAATTGGCGGAGTGGATGTAGGTCACGATGACCAAACCACTATAAAAATCTGGTTTGCGTTTCTTTTGAGCAATTTACTTTAACTATAAACCACTTTACTTGTTTACTTCTTTCAATATGTTTACGAACATATTTCCAAGTTAACATCTTCTGAGTTCGATTTTTATCATACGAAAGAATTTAAGAAACCGATGTAATTTTACCGCTGCACTAATTCACCCCCCGTCTTAGTGTCGACTTGCTCCTAACAATTGGTATCAAAGCTATGTTGTTTCTCATTTGGTTTAACACCCAAGAGAAATGGCTCTTTTCGGCTTTCAAGTGGGACTTTCTCTCATTCGTCCTCCCTTGTTCAATGGGACGGACAACATATATTGAAAAACTTGAATGAGAGTTTTTTTGCTTTCCTTGGATTTGAATTTATGAAATATTGTCGAAAGCGGTTTTCAAAGGTCTTCTCTTCTAATGAACTATTGGAATGATTTGGAGAAGAAGACTTTTTCTTTAAATACTAGAGCTATGAATGCTCTATTTTGCGCCTTAGATAAAAATTAATTTAATCAGGTTTCTACTTGCGAAACGGCTTTCGATATATGGCACACTCTCGAAATCACACACGAAGGTACTAATAGAGTAAAAGATTCTAAAATCAATCTTTTAATGCATGATTTCGAGTTATTTCGAATGGAACTAAGTGAGACAATTGGAGACATATACACCCATTTTACGGATGTCTTCAATAGTCTAAAAACACTTGGCAAATGTTTTTCAAATCTTGAACTTGTGAATAAAGTTTTACGATCACTTTCTAAAAATTGGGATTCGAAAGTAACCACAATACAAGAGGCAAAAGATCTCAATACCTTTTCACTTGAAGAACTTTTTGGTTCATTAATGACTTATGAATGGTGCACAATGCACATGATGAACATGATGAACAAAACAGACATGATAACCACCTTCCAAAGAATAGGAAGGATTTAGCTCGTGCTCGGACCATCAACTTCATGAGCATAAGCTCAAGTGATGGTGAACTTGAACTCCTTAATGCTTTTCATGAGTTATTTTTAATTTAGTTTAGAAAAAATATTTTTCTTGAAAATTGCATGTTTAATAATGTAATTAAAATGTAAAAAATTGGAATCATGCTTATCATACTAGTAATTTTGAAAATGATAATGACAATTGCATGTTTTATAAAAATACAGTAAAATGTTAGATTTAAATGTAATGATAATCCTATGTATGTTTTTAAGAAGAAATAATATGTATCTTGATGATTTCCGATTTTGATTAAAAATGATCTATGTCCAATGAAACCATGCTTGATGTCTTAATGAAAATGTTAAGAGGTTTGATATCATGCTTAATATGAAATTGTGCACGTTATACCTTGAAAACTTGAAACCATGTTTTGATGTCATGCCCAAAGTAGTGATGTGTAATGATTATGCTTAATAAATTTATATTTCGAAATTATGCATAATAATTTTTGTGATTTATGGATTATCGATCTTTGTCGTAATGAAAGTTCTTTTTCGATCTTAAACATTGATGCATGTTTTTATTGGGCATAAATGAAAAAGGCATGCTTCTATGAAATAAATCACATAAATTGAAATAACTAAAAAGAGAAAAGTATTTTTTTTTTTAATTTTTTTCTCTATATTATCAATTTTTCGCTAAGAGATTGATAAAGTTGTTTATGTCATTTTGAATCTCTTGAAAGTGACTTTGTTGATTTGACAAATTAAATGAGTTGAAAATAATGATGAATATTTTGAAAATAAATGTTTGTATCATGTTTGATGATTTTACATTTTGATATTGTGCATGATGAGTTATAGTGATGATTGAAATAATGATTGGAATATTATGAATGATGATTTGGAATCATGCATATAATGATTTTATATTTTGAAAATATATATGATGATTTGGTATTATACATGCAATACTTCAACTTATGATAATGATGCATGCAATGATGAAATATTCACGATGAAAAAAATTGGTTTGACATTTATGACTTGATTTTTCATCCTTGTTATTTATCTTTATCATGCTTTGAAAATTATTGTAAAGGGAAAAAGAGATACAAAATTATGTTCTTCCCTTCTTTTTGACAATGACAAAGGGGGAAAAATATTGCTAGCTCAAGCTGCAAAATTTAGAAACTTGCACTTTGCAAAAGAAGCAAAATTGTTAGCTCAAACATTGCAAAGGATGCAAAAATTTGCTGGCTTATAAATTGCAGGAGAAATCTTGCCTATCTCAAGAAGCAAAATATACAAAACTTGTACATCCAGCAAAATTTATAAACTTACAAAACTCAAAATTTTTGCTAGCTTACATGATGATAAAACTAAAAATTATGTTTATTATGCAATGATTTGAACTTGTATGTCCAAACACTTGAAAGATACACTTCTCCTTTTTATTGATGACAAAGGGGGAGAAGTATGATCATGCTATGCAGATGACGTGTTGCAAATATTCATGATGAAATTTACAATGACTTGAATTCAGCTTGAATTCAAGGTTCTATCAATATGGCATATTGATAGGGGGAGTTTGTTTAAACTCTGGAAGCTTGTTTAAACTCCGTCATCAATTCGTTGTCATCATCAAAAAGGGGGAGATTGTTGAATCTCGAATTTTGATGATGAAACCAATTGAGAGTGTTTGTGACTTAATCTACATTTTGAGTGATGCAGGAAGCTTCGATCAGGATGAGACAATTAAAGCAGGAAGAATCATGTTGGGCCAGAGGAAAATATGTCAAAAGATTGGACGTCGAGCCGGAGGATCGGTTGACATATCGATAGAAGGCTTTGGGCCATGGTTTTGGGCATCGGACCAAGAAGAGCAGATATTGCACCAAGGATATCGGAGTTGTGGAGGTCAATTGGCCAATTGGGCAATAGGCCGCAAGAGAGGATGATACGCCGAAGAATCGGACGAAGTGTCGATGGACCAATGACATGCTAGACAACATGATTCATGCTTAGTAATAATTGTCTAGATCGAAGTGTGTTTTTATGTGTGCAAGATTAACTACGATAGCAAGACATAAAGTAAATTGAAGTCCTAGAGTCAAGAACGCGATTTCATTAGGAGTTCGAGAGTTTATCGGAAGTCCGGACGTTCTGTCACGGACTTAGTTGGTTTTGCCTAAGTCGTGCGGCACCCTTGCGTGTCCGTCTGCAAATGTCAGCCTTCCCAAAACCTCCCATGGCCCCTTAAGACCTACCAAAGAGAAAACGGGTTAGAGAAAGCGCCTCACTCGGGATCCACAAGTAAATATTCTAGAAAACACTTCATAGCTAATGTAAATTACAAACAGACTTTACAAGCTCTGAATGCTTGCACAACAAAGGGTCAAAATGGTCCACTACAGGTCAAATATCTTTCACAAGTGTCCACATGACATAACCTTTATTTACAAGCCTAAAGCGGCCACCAAACCCGACTAAAATGGGACTATTAAGCTTTCGACCGTCTCTCTACATGCTATGCAAAGTATGAACATACCAGAAGACACGGACATACATAAGTATTACATCAAACATCCTATTTAGAAGTTTGTACGTGATAGTTCGTTGGAAGTTCTACCGAAATTGACTAAGAAGTCTAGGAGCTTCCCAAAGAAGCTTATCAGAACTCGCTAAGAAGACCATCATGAAATCTAGGAGCTTGTCTGGAGTTTGCTGGAACATTGCCGAGAGATTGTTGGAAGTTCACCGAAAAAAACCAAGACTTAGGGACTTGTTTAGCTTAGTAAATGTCTTAAATTTCTAAGTTAGCACGTAATTGGGATTGAAATTAGGCCAACCCAATTAGGGGCCAATTGTGCCCATGTATAGACTGTGTTGGGCTAAGTGAAAGGCCCAAACAATGACCCAATATGTGGCACCATCGTGGCACAATCTCCGAGACTATATCAAGCGGTGGTACTGTTGGTCTGGGTGGTGGTACCTCCCAGACAGTCTCCAAGAGGCTATCAGGTGGTGGTACTACTAGTCTGGGTGGTGGTAACGCCTAGTGCAGTGTCAGTGTCAGACTGACACTAGCGGTGGTACCACTCAACATAGGCGGTGGTACCGCCCATACCTAGGAAACCCGGGATGAGATATTTTTTGGCTCCAAGTTTGAATCAACTTGAGGCCTATAAATACCCCTCTTATCCCTGGTTAACATACACACAATTGAAAGCAAAAAGGAAAGAAAACTCTGTTGTAATTGTGTGTAAAACTCCTCTCAAAGTTCTAAGTGTTAGAATAGTTTGAGAGAGGAGTAAGTGGGGGTGTAAGGGTTATCTCCTAAACCCGGTAAAAGGATAATTGAGCTGTAAAAGGTGGTTGGTCTTCGCCTATTGAAGGAAGATCGATAATGGATGCTGGTGGCCTCGACGGAAGAGGAATCGACAGAGTGGATGTAGGTCACGATGACCGAACCACTATAAAAATCTAGTTTGTGTTTCTTTTAAGCAATTTACTTTAACTGCAAACGTTTATGAACACGCTTCCAATTTAACATCTTCCGAGTTCGATTTTTATCATATGAAAGAATTTAAGAAATCGACATAATTTTACCGCTGCACTAATTCACCCCCCCTTCTTAGTGCCGACTTGTTTATACATGATGGGGATCAGACACAGAGGTGATTGACTTTAGGTCAAGTGGGAGATTACTAATCATTGGTGCCCTATAAGCCAATCACGCGAGTAATGACACATATGACTTAACACATAGTCTTTTTGCTTATTATTATTTGATATTTTATCACTTTATATTTCTAGTTGTATGAATATATTATGATGTCCATAGATCTGTGCAATGGGAATCAGATCATGATGAGATCACGATAATGAGACCGATTTACCTTTAAACACAAATCCTAAATAATCTCGGTCATAGGTTACTCGAGAGGGACATCGAGATAACCGGACAGACTAGTATGTTGTATACTCGTCCATATGATGGATGCAGCTGGTCTCATAGCTGCTCGTGTGGGGACACTAGGGATACAGTGCAGGTGCTCATTGGAGAATGAAGTTCACTGATGGATTCACTTATAGAATGCTAGATGGTTGATAATGCCTTATTGTCAAACGGTGATTCCGTCATCCCAATGGTGTATCTGGTCCTTAGACTTGAGACACCAAGAATGTCTTGTATGAGTATTCCACTCTTTGATACCAGACTTATAGGTCTGGAGGTTCCAGATCTTACACAGCCGATCATCGAGAGTGATAGCCAATCTTATGAGGGCTATTGAGTGTCAATATAGGATCATCCGCTCTCGGTGTCATGAGAGAAATATCCCATGTGTTCTTGCTCAAACAAATCCCTAGCCATGGTCATTCAGATTGAGAGAGAAAGAGTTCTCCAAGAGAATACGATTAGAGCGAGACTCGAGTAGAAACTGTATAGGCCTGATAGTATCATGCCAGGTATACGGTCTTTGAGGTATTAGATGGATGAGGGACTATATATACACTATAACTAAGGATATATAGGTTCAAAGGTTTGGATTCCCCTGTATCGTCTAGGGATAACGACATAGTGGCCTAGTACGTCCGCAGTCGATGAGTTGAGTGAATTATTATGGAGATAATAATTCACTTAGCTAGAAGGAGTTTTGACAGGTATAACTCATGGCCAGCTCAATATTGGGCCTAGAGGGTCACATACATATGGTAGGCATTGCGACGAGTAGAGGTTCGGATATGAGATATCCGTCGGACCCCCTATCTTATTGGACATCTGATAAGCCCTTGAATTATTGGATCCTATGGATGAGATCCAATAAGAGCCAATGAGAGATTATTGTATAGAGATCCACTAATCGAATATGTTTAGAGATCCAATATACAATATGGTACGATCCATTAGGGTTAAGTTGACAAGGGGCCTTTATAAATAGGAGGGAACCAAACACCCATAGGCTAGAGGTTTTCTTAGTTGGCACCTCCTATTCTCCTCTACCTTTCTCCTCCTCATATAGCATGCTTGGAGATTTTAGGAGCATCACGTAGCCCTATTGTGTGGAACACCGCTAGAGAGGAGGACGCTTGACTTCCTTCATCCTCTTGTATAGATCTACAGGGATTCAGGGATATACGATTTCTCTAGGTAACACAACTATCTCATGCGTGGTTTTCAATTTTATGAATTTTGCGCACCAATCTTCACACAATGACGAACACATCTTTGAGAAATTTGGGGATTTTGTTTTCTATTCTTCCACTGCGTATGTGATGTCACCCCTAGATTTCTCTATAAAAACCATGCATGAGATAGTTGTGTTACATAGGGAGATCGTATTGCTAGTCATAGGTGCCATACAATCCAATCACGTAAGTAATGGCATGTGTGACATAACACGCACTCTTTTTGCTTATTATATTATTTGATATTTTATCATTTTATATTACTTGTTACATGAATATATATATTGTAATGTCCATGGATCTGTGCAATGGGAATCAAATTGTGATGAGATCATGATAGTGAGACCGATTCACCTTTAAACATAGACCCTAAATAATCTCGTTCATAGGTTACTCGAGAGGGACATCGAGATAACCAGATAGATTGGTATACTATATACTCATCCATATGATGGAGGCAGGTGGTCTCATAGCTGTTCGTATGGGAACACTAGGGATACAATGCAGGTGCTCATTGGAGAATGAGTTCACCGATTGATCCGCTCAAGAAATGTTAGATGATTGATGATGCCTTATTGTCAGACAGTGATTCCATTATCCCAATGGTGTATCTGGTCCTTAGACTTGAGATACCAAGGATTTTCTGTATGAGTACTCCACTCTTTAATACCGGACTTATAGGCCTGGAAGTTTCAGATCTAGCACAGCCAGTCATCGGGAGTGGTAGCCAACCTTACGAGGGTTATTGAGAGTTAATAGAGGATCATCCACTCTCGGTGTCATGAGAGAAATATCTTATGTATTATCGCTTAGACAAATCCCTAGCTAGGGTCATTTGGATTGAGAGAGAAATAGTTCTCCAAGAGAATCCAATTAGAGCGAGACTCGAGTAGAAACCGTATAGGCCTGACAACACTATGCCCGGTATATGATCTCTGAGATATTAGAAAGATGAGAGACTATAAATACATAATAACTAAGGACAGATATGTCCAATGGATTGGATTCCCCTATATCATTTAGGGACTGTGGCGTAGTGGCCTGCCTAGTACATCTGCAATCGATGAGTCAGGTAAATTATTATGGAGATAATAATTCACTAAGCTAGAAGGAGTTCTATCAGGTATGACTCATAGCCAGCCTGATATTAGGCCTAGAGAGTCACACACATATGATAGGTGTTACGATGAGTAGAGGTTCATATATGAGATATCCGTTGGAGCTCCTATCTTATTGGATATCCAACAAGCCCTGAATTATTGGATCCTATGGATGAGATCAAATAAGAGCCAATGAGAGATTATTGGGTAGAGACCCACTAATCTAAGTAGTATGGGTAGTTGGATGGAGGTCTAGTACCCAATATGGTATGATCCATTATGGTAAGTTGACATGGGGCCTCTATAAATAGAAGGGAACCAAAGGGCCATGGGCTAGGTTTTGTTTGGCTGCCTCCTCCTATTCTCATCTCTTCCTCTCCTCATGCTACAGCCCCTATTTGGGGCGTGTCGATAGCAAGAAGGGGCAACTCCTTGATTACGTGGTGTAAGGGAGGAATAGATTTGGGCAGCGATTTGAGGAGCATATTCACAACCCCTACTATGTGGATCGCCGCTAGAGAGTAAGATAGTTGACCTCCTTTATCCTTTCCCATAGATCTATAGGTTTTTAGGGATATACGATCTCCCTAGATAGCACATCTTTCTTAAACGCATAGTTTTTCGATTTTGCGGATTTTTGCGCATCAATCTTTGCACGACGATGAAACCTTATTTTTTTGTGGGAATTCTGGGATTTTCTTTTTTATTCTTCCACTACGCATATGATGTCACCCAGATTTACCAATAGTGGTATTAGAGCCAGGTTGCGATCCCAGGACCTATGGGTTATGGGCCCACAATGGTTCCGCTATGCCTCCTCGTGTGATTACAACTTAATCATAGGCATACAAGCCCAACAATAAACGAGAATAAAATTGGAGGCTCGCAAGCCCCAATAATAATAATAATCACATCACATGTACACATATATCACATGGTTCATGATCATCCGTCCACATCATACTTCACATGTACACATCATCACCATGTAGGACTACAAATAAGAATTATAATAATTAATTAAACTATTTAATTAATTATTCTATAGTATTTTAGGAACCCTACCATAGGATGCCCCAAAATGGTTGGTTGTTCCTTAAGTGGCTAGGAAATCTCAACCACTAAGGACTCCCATGTGGCCAGGAATTCTAGGCCACAAGACTGCCTTGTGTAGCTAGGAAACCCTAGCCACCAAGGAGTCCCTTGTAGTTAGGAAACCCTGGCTGTTGTTGAATCTCAGATTTTGATGATAAAATTAATTGATGTGTTAGTCATCTAACCTATGTTTTGAGTAACGTAGGACTACCTTCTATCAAGGATAGGTAAATTGATTAAAGTAGGAGGAATCAGACATTGGGCCGGAGTGAACATGTTAGAATATTGGACGCCGAGCTAGAGGATCGGTTGACGTGTCGACAAAAGGCTCGTGTCATGAATTCGGGCATCGGGCCGAAGGATAAAAAATTATGCTAAGGAGATCGGAAGTTGCGGGAGTCAACATGCCGATTGGGCAATACGCTGAAGGAGAGGACGATGCGGTGAAGGATCGGACGAGTGCCGGATGAACCAATGACATACCAAACAAAGGATTCATGCTTTGTAATCATTTGTTTAAGATCAAAGTAGTTTAGGGGGCTAATTGAGTTAGCTTTTGGTATAATCATGTTAACTCAATTAGGGGCCAATTGGGCCTTAATTGAGATTGATTTAGCCTCATTGGGAGGCCTATTTAGTGACCCAAAAGTTAGGTCAAGCGATAGAACCGCCTGTGAGTTGGAAAACTTAAAAAACCCGGTCTCCGAGGGTGTTAGGTGGTGGTACCGTCAGATTGGGTGGTGGTACCGGCTAGTGACAGTGTGTCATGCGGTGGTACCGCCAGACTGGGCGGTGGTACCGCCTGTACCCCGAAATCTCGGGGATTTAAATTTTGGGCTCTAAATTTGAATCCATTTGGAGCCTATAAATATCTCACTCTTTCCTACTTAATAAAGTAAGAAAGTGAGTTAAAAAAGGAAAAATAATCCTTAAGTAAAAATTGTAATCTCTCTTGAAGAGTAGAGTCCTTTCTTCCTAGTATTTAGAAAGTTCTTCTAAAGGGAGAAAAGAGGTCTATGTCTAAAAGAGATGTGTAAAGGTTCTCTAAAAGAGAGGTGTAAAGGTTCTCTCTTGAGCCTGTCAAAAGGAGGATAGAGTTGTAAGAAGGTAGTTGGTCTTCGCCTATTAAATGAAGACCGTTAGTGGATGCCGGTGGCTTCGACGGAAGAGAAATCGAGAGTGGTTGTAGGTCACGACGACCGAACCACTCTAAAACTCGGTTTGCATTTCTATTATTGTCATTTACTTACTTTATAATTGCTTCACTTCCTTCTTACTTTGCGTTCACTACACTTATGAACAAGCATTCAGTTTTAAGTTATCTTCCGAGATCGGTTTTTATCGTACGAAGATTTTTAAATTGACGTTTTTATCTACTGCACTAATTCACCCCCCCCCTCTTAGTGCCGACTCGATCCTAACAGTTGGTATCAGAGCTACGTTCTTTCTTGTTTGGTTTAACACCCAAGAGAAATGGCTCTTTTCTGCTTTCAAGAGGGCTTTTCTATCGTTCATCCTCCCATGTTCAATGGGACGGACTACACTTATTGGAAAACTCGAATGAGAGTTTTTTGCTTTCCTTGAACCTTGATTTATGGAATATTGTTAAAAACAGATTTAAAAGGTCTTCTCTTCTAATGAACGATTGGAATTAGTTGGAGAAGAAGACTTTCTCTTTAAATGTCAAGGCTATGAACGTCTTGTTTTGCGCTTTAGATAAAATGGAATTCAATCAAGTTTCTATTTGCGAAACAACTTTTAACATTTGGCATGCACTCGAAATCACACACGAAGGCACATGTAGGGTAAAAGATTCTAAAGTTAATCTTTTGATGCATGATTTTGAGTTATTTCATATGAAGCCAAGAGAAACTATTGTTGACATGTACACTCATTTTACGGATGTCGTCAATAGTTTAAAAGCTCTTGGCAAATATTTTTTGAATTTTGAACTTGTTAACAAGATATTAAGATCCCTTCCAAAAAAGTTGGGATCCTAAAATCATGGTAATACAAGAATCAAAAGACTTAAACCATTTTCTCATTGAAGAACTGATTGGGTCGTTGATGACCTACGAAATGAGTTGTATAGCTCATGAAGAGCTTAAGAACAACCTTCCAAAGAACAGGAAAGATTTGGTACTTAGAACAAATGAAGACTACTCGAGCGAAAGCTCAAGTGATGATGACTTTGAACTCTTGACTATAAAGCTTAAAAAATTCTTAAAACAAGAATCAAAGAACAAAAATGAACCTAAAAATAAGAAGCTAGAAAAGAAGAAGAAAACACTTAAGGTGGCTTGGGACGAATCAAGTTCATCCAAAGATGAAGAATAAACCAACAAAGACGAGAGGGCAAACTACACCTTAACGACTTTCAACGACGAGGTAACCAAAATCCCTTTGCTTTATTTTGAAATTACTTGACGCTTTTCATAAGTAATTTTTAATTAGTTAGTAAAAAAAAAATTATATTGGGATCATGCTAGTAATTTTGAAAATGATAATGACAATTGCATGTTTTATGAAAATACAACAAAATGTTAGATATAAATCTAATGCTTGAACACTAAGTACAATTAATCTTATGTATGTTCTTAAGAAGCAATAATGTGTATTTTGATGATTTTCATATAGCTTTTCGATTTTAATTAAAGATGTCTTATATTCAATGAAACCATGCTTGATGATCCAATAATGCATAATAATCATGCTTAATGAGTTTATATTTCGAAATTATGTATGATGATTCTTGTGATTTATGGATTATCGATCTTTGCTATAATGAAAGTTCTTTTTCGGTTTGAAACATTGATGTATATTTTTATTTGGCATAAAAATTTGGGCATGCTTATATGAAATCAATCATATGAATTGAAATACTAAAAAGATGAAAGCTTTCTCCTTGAAAATTTTATTTTTCTCTACTTTATTGATTTTTCAAAAAGGAGATTAATGAATCTATTTATGTTATTTTATAAATCTTTTGAACTATTAAAGTGATTTTGATGACTTAGATTTGAATGAGTTATTAATCCAAATCACGATCTTGATTTCTCGATATTTGATACTTGAAATCTTTCTATGAATTGAGATCATTTTCTTCTTGTTTCTTTTTGCTATTCACTAAAGAGAATATTTATCAAAATAAATCATGTCTTTTGGTATTCACATGATCTTATCTTTCATGATATGATTTTTATAATTTCTTTTATTCATAAAATATATCTCATCACCAATTTTTTCTTATTATCCTTCATGTGATGATATGAAATTATGCAATACTCATTATATTATGTTGATGCATACAAATGAGAAGTTATGATCATACATGGTAGGATGTAATGTAATTTGATAAATTGATACCATCATGATGTGAAATATTTATGATTTGGAATGATGCATGCAATACTTATGATTTTATTATGATGATGTATATGATGTATTGCATATGATGTGAATCATGATAAAAATTGCTTTGACTTGAATCAAATTTGAATTCAAGGTTTATCTCAATTATGGCATATTGAAATATGAATGACACTTTATCTTTGTCATAATTTGGAAATTGATGTAAAGGGAAATGGATTGCACCATTATATTGTTATTTCCCTCTTTTTGCCAATGACAAAGGGGGAGAAAGAATTGCTAGTGTGCACATCTCAAAAGAGAAAAATTGCTAGCTTGCACATTTCAAAAGAAAGCAAAAATTGCTAACTTGCACATCGCAAAGAGGCAAAACTTGCTAGTTTACTCATCTTAAAAGAGAAGCAAGAAGTGCTATCTTGCACATCTCAAGAGAGGCAATACTCATGATGCATGAACATCTCAAAAATTTGCTAGCTTACATGTTCGAAAATGGTGTAAAACTTGCTAAATTTACTAGCTTGTACATTGCAAAGAGAGCAAAAATTGCTAGCTTGCACTTCTCAAAAGAGAAAAAAGAAGTCACTAGCTTGCATGTTCTAAAGTGATAAATTTTTTTGCTAAATTGTTAAGCTTTCATAGTTGCACTTCTTCATTTTGTTGATGACAATGGGGGAGAAGTCATGATGACAATCATGCATGGGATAATGTACTTGGATATTTTGATTATACATGAGTTTATATTGCATGCAATGATATGATTAATTAGGTCTTTCAATATTCATGATACATGCAATGGTGAAATACTTATAATTTTTTGAATTCAAAGATTCTATCAATACGGCATATTGATAGGGGGTGTTTAGTTTAAACTCCATCATTAATTGGTTGTCATCATCAAAAAGGGGGGGATTGTTGAATCTCGGATTTTGATGATGAAATCAATTGATGTGTTAGTCATCTAATCTATGTTTTGAGTAACGCAGGACTACCTTCGATCAAGGAGAGGCAAATTGATTAAAGTAGGAGGAATCAGACATTAGGCAAGAGTGAACATGTCAGAAGATTAGACGTCGGGCCAAAGGATCGATTGACATGTCGGTAGAAGGCTC
This sequence comes from Musa itinerans, assembly GCA_001649415.1. Taxonomy (NCBI): domain Eukaryota; kingdom Viridiplantae; phylum Streptophyta; class Magnoliopsida; order Zingiberales; family Musaceae; genus Musa; species Musa itinerans. The sequence continues at coordinate 103,122 of LVTN01000477.1, read as the reverse complement.
GTGTCGTGAATTCGGGCATCGGGCAAAAGGATCGAAAATTACGCCAAGGAGATTAGCAGTTGCGGGAGTCAATATGCCAATTGGGCAATACACCAAAGGAGAGAACGATGCGCCGAAGGATCGGACGAGCGCCAAATGAACCAATGACATGTCGGACAAAGGATTCATGCTTTGTAATCATTTGTCTAAGATCGAAGTAGTTTAGAGGGCTAATTAAGTTAGCTTTTGGTATAATCATGCTAACTCAATTATGGGCTAATTAGGCCTTAATTGGGACTAATTTGGGCTTATTGGGAGGCCCATTCAGTGACCCAAAAGTTGGGTCAGATGGTGGCACCGCCAAAACAAGCGGTGGAATCGCTTATGAGTTAGAAAACTCGAAAAACCTGGTCTCCGAAGCTGTCAAGCGGTGGTACTGCCAGACTGGGCAGTGGTACCACTTAGTGACAGTGTGTCAAATGGTGGTACCACTAGACTGGATGGTGGTACCACCCAGTGTCAAGCTGCAGGCGGTGGTACCGCCCGTACCCCGAAATCTTGGAGATTTGAATTTTGGGCTCCAAATTTGAATCCATTTGGGGCCAATAAATATCTCACTTTTTCCTGTTTGGTAAAGCAAGAATGTGAGTTAAAAAGGGGAAAAGAATCCTTGAGTAAAAATTGTAATCTCTCTTGAAGAGTAGAGTCCCTTCTTCCTAGTATTTAGAAAGTTCTTCTAAAGGGAGAAAAGAGGTCTAAGTCTAAAAAAAAGGTGTAAAGGTTCTCTCCTGAGCCTGTCAAAAGGAGAATAGAGTTGTAAGAAAGTGGTTGGTCTTCGCCTATTGAAGGAAGACCGTTAGTGGATGCTGGTGGCTTCAATGGAAGAGGAATCAGAAGTGGATGTAGGTCACGACGACCAAACCACTATAAAACTCGATTTGCATTTCTATTATTGTCATTTACTTACTTTGTGATTTTCCCACTTCCTCCTTACTTTTCTTTCACTACGCTTACGAACAAGTAGTCAATTTCAAGTTATCTTCCAAGATCGATTTTATCGTACGAAGATTTTCAAACCGATATTTTTATCCGCTGCACTAATTCACCCCCCTGTTAGTGCCAACTCAATCCTAACAACTACAAGGCAGCCTTGGGCGACCAAGAAAACTGGCCGCTTGCTTGCCCCATGTGGCCAGGAGTCCTAACTACTAGGGGCACTTAGGCGGCTAGGGTTTCCTAGCCGCCTGTGATGCTCCCTACAGCTAGGAAACCTGGTTGCAAGGGCTGCCAAGCAACAAGTTCAGAGCAACCTTCCTACTCTCATTCCTACTGCTCTTGGCCAGGCCGATAACAGCAAAATGGAGCTCTCGGCCAAGACTGCAAGCAACATTTGGCCAATCCAAGGGGCAGCAATAGTTATTGCCATTTCTTCCCCTTTTTTTCAACAAATTTGACATTAAAAGCCCTCTTTAAAACACCTCTTAATAGCTAGAAAAGGTGTAGCATAAATTTATAATCTACGATAAAAAAATCACAGCAATCGCATAAAATAATTTCAATGTGATTGAACACAACACACGTAGTTTAAAAATCAATCTTTTGCATGACGATGAAACTTTATTTTTCTGTGAGAATTTTAGAATTTTGTTTTCTGTTCTTTCATTGTCATGTGATGTCACCCTAGATTTTCCAACACATATATTCCTAAATTCCTATAGATATATGGGAGTGGATGAAGGATGTCAAACATCATCCTCTCTAGCGGTGATCCACACGACAAGGGCTACGAAGATGCTCCTCAAATCGCTACCCAAATCTTCACACCTGCTATTTGAGGAGGAGAATGGGAGAGGAGAATATGAGGTGGCAGCCAAAAAGAACATAGCCATGGCCCTTTGGTTCCCACCTATTTATAGAGGCCCCTATCAACTTACCCTAATGGATCCTACCATATTGGGTACTGGATCTCCAGCCAACTACCCATGCTACTTAGATTAATAGGTCTCTACCCAATAATCTCTCATTGGCTCGTATTGGATCTCATCCATAGGATCCAATAATTCATGGGCTTATTGGATATCCAATAAGATATGAGCTCCAACGGATATCTCATATCTGAACCTTTACTTGTCGTAACACCTACCATATGCATGTGACCCTCTAGACCTAATATCGAGCTGGCCATGAGTCATATCTGTCAGAACTCTTTCTAGCTCAGTGAATTATTATCTCTATAATAATTCACTCAACTTATCGACTACAAACGTACTAGGTCACTACGCCGCAATCCCTAGACGATATATGGGAATCCAATCCATTTGACTTGTCTATCCTTAGTTACCATGTATCTATAGTCCCTTATCTATCTAATACCTCAGAGATCATATATCGGGAATGGTGCTGTTAGGCCCATATGGTTTCTACTCGAGTCTCGTTTTAATTGGATTCTCCTAGAGAACTCTTTCTCTCTTAATTCGAATGACTTTGGCTAGGGATTTATCTGAGCGAGAATATAAGAGATATTCCTCTCATAATACTAAGAGCAAATGATCCTCTATTAACACTTAATAGCACTCGTAAGATTGACTACCACTCTTGATGACCGGTTGTGTTAGATCTGGAACTTCCAAGCCTATAAGTCCAATATTAAAGAGTGGAGTACTCATATAGGATATCCTTGGTGTCTCAAGTCTAAAGACCAAATACACCATTAGGACTACGAAATCGTTGTCTGACAATAAGGCATTATCAACTATTCAACATTCTGTGAGCAGATCAATTAGTGAAATCATTCTCCAATGAGCATCTGCACTATATCCCTAGTGTCCCCACATGAGCAGCTATGAGACCAGCTAATTCAATCATATAGATGGGTATATAGTACACTAGTATGTCTTGTTGTCTCGATATCCCTCTCGAGTAACCTATGATCGGAATTATTTAATAAAATGATAAATAATATAATAAATAAAAATAATAATATTAAGTGATATAATATAATAAGTAATATAAAGTGATAAAATATTAAATAATATAATAAGTAAAAATAGTACATATCATGTCACGTGATCACTCACGTGATTGACTTACAGAACATCTATGACTAGCACCTCTAAATGATCATCTATTTTCTTGCATAACTACATCTTAGCCTATCATGATTCTATTAAATATATTTTATTTGAATATGTTTTTGCCTAAAATTACACGCCTTCGATATCTATCTCAAAGCTTCATAGTTAATAATCTTTTATTATTCTAGAATTACAGCAACTATTTTCACTTTTGGAACCAATGTCAAATTATAGTCATATAATGTAAAGCCCTCTCTCTCTCACCAATGATGGCATTTTTAGCTTTGGTGACCAACCCCAATTTTTCTAATATATCAAGGAAACAACCAAGTATTTGAGGGATGCAACAAATACCCCACTTCCTCTCCCCTGTAGGTGGAAGCATTAGCCATTCTTGATAGGCTTAAAGTTGCCCGACATAACGTTGTCTTCCGATGCAGAGTTTTCACCAATTCTAAGACACTAACCAACATTTTCTTCAACTACTCCTTGACCCTATAAAAAATACATTCTCTCTGTCAAGATATATACTACCATACAAAGACAGTAATAGTGACACAACGAATACACATCAATAGAAACAATAAAACTAGGACTCATAACCTAGCAAATTTTGGTAGATGATATTCTTTGTTGTTTTGGCGAGGGACTTCACCTCCATTGGAATGCATGAACATTTACTAATCTAATACAGTTTCTTTAAAAAATCATTTATAATATGCTTCATGATTATCACTTGCAAGCATTAGGCAATCAAATGTTCCCTATTTTTAACGATGGTCTAAAATTATTGTCGACCTCTCATACACACGTATGACTATAATAGACTTTGTCTTTACCATTGTTACTAATAATTTTGAAATATCTTGTAATATAGTTTCTTTTGCTCCTTACTAATAGATACTTGAACAGATACTACCCAACATGAAATATTTATATATATTTATATATCTAACAGCAATTTCAAAGCTTTTAACTTATATATCAAAGTTTTCTGACTGTGTAATGATTTTGATGCAATTATAGCAGATTTTTGAAATAATTAACCAATTTATAAAAGAAAAATGGAAATACATATTGAACCATTTTTACTGGGAAGATTCAAGTATATGATGCAAAATCTTTTCTTGTGAAAGGAGCCATTGGTTGATCCTGTGAAACTGCAGTTCTTGGATGATAGACCTTTTGACTAACCATAAATATTAATTTGATTCATCTAGTTTATATCATTCATGTTCGGACACCAGATCCGCATTACACCTGTGACAATAATTTTTCTTTTACTTGCACCTATCATCGTGCAGAAATGCCTGTGTTGTTGGACTCATGAAGCATCAAGATTTGTGTTTCAAAACAAAGCTTCTCATATGCAACTTTTACACAATTTCTTTTTCTTTTCTTTTTTCCCAACTCATGGATTGATGTTTTCACATGGATTTTGCCAATCTATTTCTTTTATTGGTGCAAATTTGATGCAACTCGAGTTTGCCTTGAATTAATGTTGCTTGGTTGTAGCAGCATTGTTTTCTTTTTTGTACTTTGGTTTGCTATAAGTGTCACATTTTTTTTATTGATGAGGTGTTGGAGGAGACGCATCACACACGCCACAGTCATGAATATTCCATCCATGATTGGGGGGCGGGGGAGATAAAGAGTTGTCATACACAGATTGTTTAAGTATGCACGTTAAGCGGGTGGCTTGAGATGCCATTGATCGCCTTGGATGGCGATGAGATAGCATCCTTTCTTTTATATATATAGCTGATGTTGGTATGTTAGGAACACGAAAAAAAAATACTTTTGTGATTCTACCGCGATAGGTGATGTCGATGATGTTAAAACATTTTCGCCAACCCTATTAAGACATTTGGAATAATATTGATTTTTCTTTTCATTTTTTCTCCAATGTACTGTTATTTTATTTCTGTATTGCTTCGAAATTAATCATAAACCCAAAAATATTATATGTTGGTTATGATTTTGATGCATCAGATCTAGAGTCAAGAATTAAAAATGTGTTAAAATTAGAGAAAAACCAAACAAATGGTAACCTCACACTGAGAAGTTTGATATTTCAGATACGAGACTTCCAGAGGAGTAATCAGTGCCACACAACAAAAATTCGTTAAGATCATAACCCTACGTAGGGATGACTATGGAAAAGTCAAAAAAAGTAACTTAGTATTTAACTATTTGATCGAGGAGATGAAGAGCATCTTAATAATAAAGACTTATTTTTTTACTGTTAGTAAGACAAAGACCAATGGATCATCCCCTACATAAAGGGTGAAATTGAAATAACTCCCCAACGATTTGATATCCAAATGAATGAAGTTCGAGTTCTAAAAAGCACCCGACAAAAAAAAAAAGAGAGAGAGAGAGAGAGAGACATATGACGACTCAAATCTTTGACCTAACAGGTCATCCATGTGAGGATCCAACCATAACTTCAACTCATTAAACCACTTAGTTCAAAATGTTTAAACTCAAGCTAATAATAGTAAACTTATATTAAAATATCTCACATCTGATGTCAAACCTAGGGTGCCAAAATTCATAAAAAAAAAAAATTTGGTTATATAAGACACCAATTTTGGTTATATAAGACACCTATTAAAAAGAACTTTACTGAACAAAAGAATCAAAAGATGAAACGGCTAACAGAATCAATACGAAATGAAGACGAAAACAAGCAGAAATTTAAATAATGATGCACATAAGAAAAAGGAAAACATTTACCCAAAAGCCACCTGGTATCTTAAATATGTTGATCAAAATATAAAAATATGAACATTTATACTCTCCATCACTGTAGGAAAAAAAAAAAATCAAGCCCAATCATACATCTTCTCACCACTCTTTAAATAAAAACAATTGGAACAAAAGGTTTCCCTAGTAAGGCAGTGACTTCTTTGTTTGCTATCATCACATACATAAAACATTACAGCTCTACTGTGGAACTTCTTTGTGCTCCTCCATAAACAACAATTGTATTAAGATTTGTGATTAAAAGCCATAGCTATCTTAGCTTGCTATCCTTGTGGACATAAATACTCAAGGTCTCTTCACATCCCTACTTAATAGCTTCTTATGCATAGACACTACATTATTGTGACTAGGATAGAAAAGAGACATTACAAGATAAAAAGGAAAAATTAAAAGCTTGGCAGACAAAGGATGAAGAACAAGTTTTAAGCTAAGCTATGAAGTTCAATTAACATATGAAGAAAATAGATCAAACATATGAACTCAATAAAATGGCCATCATATACTTTTCTCTGGCTGTTTCCATATGACAGGCAAAAACTGTGCAGTAGGATCTATCAAGAAGAGTACGAGGAAGTATGTTGTGATATTTGGCAGCCCAAAAGGCAATGACTAACAAACATTGAATATTTTCCATATCCTTCATACAATTTTCTTTGAGAAGGATAAAATGTGGATGCTCAGTGCAGCAGGCTCCTGCTAATACGGGAATCGTGTGTTTTAGCTCAAAGGCAGCGAGAGAGTAGGACATGGCTCAATGGAGGCATAACAAGGGGGTTAAAAGATTATGTATCAAGAAGAAAACACTAACAGCACAAATATGGGATACTTTGCAAAAAAAAGTAACCAAGGAATTATCTTAAAGACCTTAAAGACTGTAGTAATCGATAGAAGCTTTATACGCATGTAAGTCACAACAAATGCTTTCACAACTTCCTGGTACCTTGAACAACCATAATTAGCTTATCGTTAAGATTAGTAAAACATCAGGATTTCACCAAGCACTTATTTTAGTCTCTCTAATCCAGTTCAGTTTTCGCCCATCCTAGAGGAAATACAACCACACTCGCATAACAAGTTGAATAGTATGTTCTCAGCAAATCAAATATAATTCAAACATGAGAATGGCAAAACTAGATGAGTGATACAACAATGAAAGTCGGAGCACTACTGAACAAGCTAACTCCTGTCATTTCCCCCAGAGAGGCATTTATATTTCAGAAGTCTGTCAATCAAACAAATGAATGGTCATATCAACACCAAATTTATTTCATCCGTCAATGATCAATTAAGGATACATACTAGTTATCAGTACAGCTGAAAACAATAATGGATGAGCCGGATCCATTTTTCCATGCTTCAGTGTGGAAATTCCAAGATTAAAAAGGATTCTCTTAGATAGAATTTGATCAAGCACCACATTTTGCCTTCAAAAGCATTGTGAAGCTTGATACAGTCACAGTAAGAGTACAGGAGATATCTTCTCAAACCTAACCAAGCGTCCTCTTTCTTCCTCAAACTCCCCTAATTTAGATAAAACATAAATATAATGTGTTGTGAAGATTAAAAAAAAAAATCTAAACTTGGCTTCGAATTTGTAGGTGCACAATTAACAGATAAGTTGAGAGAAAAAAAGAGCAGAAGTCACTCACTTGTCATTCCATCACGACTTTGGCGCCAACGGCCTTCATCTTCTCAATGATCTGCTCCGCCTCCTCCTTGGTGAGCCCCTTTTTTATCACCGTGGGTGCCTTCTCCACCAAATCCTTCGCCTCCTTCAGCCCCAAGTCCGTGAATCCCCTGATCTCCTTGATCACCTTGATCTTGGACGTCGCTTCGTACGAGTCCAGCCTCAGCTCGAACACCGTCTTCTCTTGCTTCTTTGCCTCCTCCTTTCCGGCAGCCGCCGCACCTGCGGCGGACGCCCCGGCCCCGCCGGCGCCGGCGTTGGCGATGCCGATCGCCGGGGGCTCCTCCATGCCCATCTTCTGTCGGAGGATGCAGGAGAGCTCCGCGACGTCGGCGAGGGAGAGGGCGGCGATCTCGTCGACGAGACGCCAGACGCGTTCGGTAGGGGGGCACCGCCGTGGCGCCGCCGGGTCGAAGGTGGCGAGGTCGTAGTCGGCGGGGAGCTTCCGCGGGTCGATGGGCTCGAGGTCGTCCGAGTCATCATTCGCCGCGGCACCCGCTGGGGAGAAGCGGCGGAGACATCGGATCGCGCCGGAGGAGGAGGAGAGGAGGAGGCGGTGGCGGCCGCCAGACCGGAGGAGAAAGCTCATTGTTTTCCAGCTGCGTTGGGTCGACGTGAGAATAGGGTTTATCGACACTGGTTCGTGATCCACATTTTTCCATTTCTCCAAAATTATATGGGTTTTTACATATAATTTTAATTATTTGACCTTAATCCTTTCAAGGTTTGTAATTATCTTATTTGACCTTATAATATTTAAATATACTTAAATATTAAAATCCTTTAAATATATACTGCCCTTGACTTCTTCTTTTTGAACAGTGAGATTAACTATAATTAATATTATTTAATCTGAAATAAATATATAATTATCTAATTTATTTATATGATGATCAGGTAGCCGGAGAAGCGGACAGGTGGATTCTTTCCTAGGACCCCATTTTCTTGTTTGGTATTCTTCTAGTGCTAAATAGTTCCATACAGATGAGATCTGACAGAAAATATGGAATCACTGCTCTTTTCTTATCTCTTTATTTTTTTATCAATTAATTAATTCTCATGGTCAAATTGGTTACATAAAAGATTGGTTCATTGACATATTTCAGTAGCTAAGAAATTTGTTCACTATGAAAAAGATCACCTTAGAACATCATATAGTAGATACTAGCGTAGATTATGACCCGCCCAAACTTCAAATGCAACAAATTGGTATTGTTCTCCGAGGCATCTTCTCACTCCCGAATACGTTGTTCAATTGCCGTCGAATTATATATATATATATATATATATACCCTCTATTTTCAACAAATGAAATTTTAATTTATATTAATATATAACTCCAATAGTATTATTGATTAGAATTAGAATGGAAGTGGTATATGATTTTGAGGAATGTATATTGCATTATATATTATATTATGTTATGTTAATATTCATAAGAGTAAATGCTATTGGATAAATTCAAAAACAAAAAAATTAGTTTTAAAAATTCTCGTAAAACGTCTTTATTTTCTAAAATTCTTATAGTGACCTTTAAATTTTCAAAATGATAAAAATAACATCTAAGAACTTTTGACTTTTCCCTTCAATAGTTGCATCTACTATTTCTACATTTTTAATGAATCGACTCATAAGATTGAATCGGTTCAAAATAAATTATATTAAATAATTTACTAATATGTATCAATTTATATTATTAAAATTTATAAAAATACAAAAATTTATAAAAAATATATTAATATATTAAATTATAAATTTTAAAATATATAAATTTAAAAATAATTTTATTAACTATAAAGAAAAAGAATAATAATATTTTAAAAATTAAAAATAAATTTGAAAGTTCTATAGCACCATTATTTTTATTTTTAAATTTTTAAATAGTTTTTATCCAAAAAGTTATCTTTATTCCATCTAAGATCAATTTAAATGTTTTCTGAAAGTTCTACCTTATTTTAACTAGGTTAAGACCTACTTATACTGTTTTTTTATATTTTCTGGTTTAAACAGTGTTAGTAGCTCAAGGCATTGGTTCTTTGAATCAATTTTTTTGGAATAGGTTTTCTACTTATTTATTTATAAGCTCAAATGCCATACTGTTCAGATGTTAAAAATCCTAGAAAAATATCAAAAAGTAGTGTAAGTGATAAAGGGGTTGGTTTTTGTGAACTAAATTTTTAGGATAGGCTTCCCACCTATTAGAAGCTAAAATTTTAAATATATTTCAGGGATGCATCATATTTTGATAAAAATTAAAAAATAAAGAAATTAAAAAATTTCCACACTATTTACATATTGAATAACGTAGAAAAATATCAAAAAATCTCTAAAATTAAAAAAATCTCACATATTTCCATTTGGGTGCTATTCAAAAGTGTTTTAAAGATTTTATACCACTTGTATCTGTCATACTATTTTTTTCAAATGACCTAAAAACAATGTAAGTGATATAAGGAGTTGGGTTTTTTGGACCAAATTTTTAGGCTAGATTTCTCACCTATTAAAAAGTTTAAATGTTAAAATGCAAATGCATTATATTTTGATAAAAATAAAAAACTCTTAGAAGAATTAGAAAAATTTTAAATTGTTAACATGCTGAAAAACTCAAAAATATATCAAAAGAATTTTTAAATAAAAAATCTCATATATGTCTATCTGAATGTCATTTGATGGTGTCCTAAAAATTTTGTATGATTCTAACCGGTCCTTGTATCAGTTATATTATTTTTAAAAAGACCTAAAAATAATATAAGTGATTAAAGGGATTAATTTTTGTAAATCAAATTTTAGGATAGGTTTTCCATTTGTTAAGAAGCTAAAATGTCAAAAAATATTCCATAGATGCATCATATTTTAATAAAAATAAAAAAACTTAGAAAGATTTAAAAATTTTCAAACTGTTTACATGTTAAATAACCCAAAAAATCAAAAAATCTCTGAAATAAGAAAATTTCATATATGTCTATATGGGTGCTGTTCAAAGGTGTATAGAAAATTTCACATAATTATGAATGGTCTTTGTATCAGTTATATTATTTTTTAAATGACCACAAAAACAATGTAAGTGATAAAGGGGTTGGTTTTTGTAAACTCAATTTTTAGGATAGGTTTCCCACCGGTTAAGAAGCTCAAATATTAAAAATATTCTATGGATGTATCATATTTTGGTGAAAATAAAAAATATATAAATTAGAAAAATCCTAAACTGTTCACATGCCGAATAACCCAGAAAAATATCATAAAAATTTTAAAAATAGAAAAAGTCTTATATATGTCTATCTAAGTACTATTCAAAGATGTCCTAAAATTTTTTACTTTATTTTAAGCAATCCTTGTATCGACACTATTTTGGAAATCATGCTAAAAATAATGTAAGTGATATAAGGATTTAATTTTTATGAACCAAATTTTAAAATAAATTTTGCGCTCATTAAGAAGCTCAAATGTTAAAAACACATTCAATGGTTTTGCCTGAGGAAGTATGAAAAGAGAATAAAAAATCTTATGATTCTGAGTTTGAAAGGTTGTGAAAAAGTGCTAAGTGGTCTCCTCCTCTTCCTTAAAGTTTTATGATCATTCTAAAAAAAGTGTGAGACTTGTAAATGTTATCTCCTAAACTTGTGAAAATGAGAAAGAATTGTAAAGAGGATAGTTGGTTTCGCCTATTAAAAGAAGATCGTTAGTGAATGCTAATGGTCTTGACGGAAGAAGAATCGGTAATGGACGTAAGTCGCGACGACCGAACTACTATAAATTCGGTGTGAATTTTTGTTCTGCTTTTTATTGTTATTACTTTCTAAATTAATTGCTTAGTTCACTTATTCTTGTTCTTGTTGAATCTTGAATTTTGAATCTTGAAAGTTCATCGAAAGCTCGCTGGGAGTTCACCGGAAGTTTCGCTAAGAGTTTGGATGAACAATTGACGTGCTAGACAACTAGATTGCTTGATTGTAATTGTTTTAGCCTTAATTGATATAGTTAGGTCTTAATTTGAGTTAGGTTTGGGAGAAAGCCTATTAACTCAATTAGGGGTCAATTGGGCCCAAATTAGAACTAAATTAGGCCTACTGTTTGGCCTACTCAATGACCCAAAGCCACATTAGGTAGTGGCACCGCTTGAGACTTGGCCTCTCAGGTGATCTAGGCGGTGGTACCACCCAGACTGGGCGATGGTACCGTTGATAGTTAATGCTGTCAAGCGGTGGCACCACCTTGTCAAACGGTGGTACCGCTAGAGCCTAGTCTCCGAGGCTTTGTCAAACAATAATACTATCAGATTGAGTGGTGGTACCATCCAATGTTAGAGTCTCAAGTAGTGGTATCATCCAATAATGACGGTGGTACCGCTAGTACCATGAAAACTTGAGATGTAACACTTTTTGGCTCTATTTTCTATGTTATTGGGCCTATAAATATCCCACTCTTTCCTGTATTAAAGAGTAACAAAGTGTTAACAAAATCTTGAAGTGTTGGTGTATGAAGGTGTTGTAAAAGTGCTAAGTGTCCTCCTCTTTCTTTAGATTTATGATCATTCTAAGAGAGGTGTGAGGTTTATAAGGGTTATCTCCTAAACTCGAAAAATGAGAAAGTGTTATAAGAATGTGGTTGGTCTTCGCCTATTGAAGGAAGACCATTAGTGGATGTTGGTGGCCTCAACAAGGAGAAATCGAGAGTGGATATAGGTCACGATGACCGAACTACTATAAATCCAGTGTGATCTTTACTTTGTCATTCCTATTCTGCTTTTTCTTATTAACTTGGCTGCTTACTCCTCTTCACACCTTCTTTATAATTAATGTATTTCTGATACGGGTTTAAATTAAAATGAAAATTTTGATTCGACATAATATTTTCATTAGCAATAATTCATCCCCCCTCTTAATGCCAACTTGATCCTAACAATTGGTATTCGAGCCAGGCTACTCTCAATTTGGTTTAAAACCCAAAAGAGATGGCTTTTACTGGAAATCAAGAGAGTCATTCTATCATATGTCCTCCTATGTTTAATGGAATGGATTACACGTATTAGAAAACTAGAATAGAGATTTTCTTAATTTCTATAGATTTTTAGTTATGGAATATCGTTGAAAATGGATTTCAAAAGTCTTCTCTTCCAATGAACAAATGAAATAATTTTGAGAGAGATTTTCTCTTTAAATGCCAAAGCTATGAATGTTGTTTTGTGCTTTGGATAAAAATAAATTCAATCGAGTTTCTATTAACGAAACGACTTATGAGATTTGGCACACACTTGAAATCACACACGAAGGTGTTGAATCTCGGATTTTGATGATGAAACCAATTGATATGTTTATGATCTAGTATGTGTTTTAAGTGATGCAAGAAGCTTCAATCAAGGAGAGATAATTAAAGCATAAAGAATCATGTTGGGCAAGAGTAGAACATGTCAAAAGATTGGACATCGAGCCAGAGGATCGGTTGATATATCGGCAGAAGGCTTTGGGCCATGGGTTCGGGCATCGGGCCAAGAAGAGTGGAAATTGTGCTACGGAAATCAGAGTTATGGAGGTCAACTAGCCGATTGGGCAATAGGCCGTAAGGGAGGACGATGCGCCGAAGAATCAGATGAAGCGTCGATGAACTAATGACATGTCAGACAATATTTGATTCAAACTTTGTAAATATTGTCTAGATCGAAGTAGGTTTTAGGCATGATTGTGTTAGAATTGGGCCACCTCAATTAGGGGCCAATTGGGCCCAAGTTTGGGCTATGCTGGGCCAAGTGAAAGGCTCAAACAGTAACCCAACAGGTGGAACCGTCATGGCACAATCTTCGAGATTGTGTCAGGCGGTGGTACTGCCCAAACACAATCTCTAAGATTGTGTCAAGCGGTGGTACCGCTAGATTGGGCAGTGGTACCGCTCAGTCGCAAGGTGTCAGGCGGTGGTACTACTAGATTGGGTGGTGGTACCACCCAATGTCAGTGCTGCAGGCGGTGGTACCGCCCAGCACGGGCGGTGGTACCGCCTAGCACCTCAAAGACCCGGGATAAGACTAGTTTTGACTCCAATTTTGAATCTATTTAGAGCCTATAAATACCCCTCTCATCCCTAGTTAACATGTACAAGCACAGAGAGCTTAAAATGAGAGATCCCCTCCTCTAGTTCTAAGTTTAGAATTATATTTAGAGAGGAGTGAGTGCTTGTAAAAGATTATCTCCTAAACCTGTGAAAAGGAGAAGAGGGGTGTTAAAGGGTAGTTGATCTTCGCCCATTGAAAGAAGATCGGTAGTGGAAGCCGGTGGCCTCAAGTAAAGAGGAATCGGGAGTGGATGTAGGTCACGATGACCGAACCACTATAAAAATATAGTTTGCATTCCTTCATGCTTTTTCCCTATATTGTAAACTAAATTCTTACTTTCATTATGCTTCTGTATACTTTCAAGTTAAGCATCTTTCTGATATGTTTTTATCGTATGAAGATTTCCAACTCAATGTAATTTTACCGTTGCACTAATTCACCTCCCCCCCTCCCCCCTCTTAGTGTCGACTCGATCCTAACAGTTGGTATCAGAGCCATGGTTTTCTCATTTAGTTTAACACCCAAGAGAAATGACTTTTTTCAGCTTTCAAGAGGGTCACTCTATCATTCATCCTCTTATATTCAATGGGATGGACTACACATATTAGAAAACTCAAATGAGAGTTTTCTTGCTTTCGTTGAATCTCGATTTTTGAAATACTATCGAAAATGGATTTCAAAAGTCTTCTCTTCCAATAAATGATTGGAATGATTTAGAGAAGAAAACTTTCTCTTTAAATGCTAGAGCTATGAACGCTTTATTTTGTGTCTTAGATAAAAATGAATTTAATTGAGTTTCTATTTATGAAATAGCTTATGAGATTTGGCATACACTAGAAATCACACACAAAGGCACTAGTAGAGTTAAAAATTCGAAGATTAATCTTTTGATGCATGATTTTGAAATATTTTGTATGAAGGCAAGCGAAACTATTATTGATATATATACCCGTTTTACAGATGTTATCAATAGTTTAAAAGAACTTGGTAAAAGTTTTTCTTACCTTGAAGTTGTTAACAAAATACTAAGATCCCTTCCTAAAAATTGGGATCCTAAAGTAACGGCTATTCAAGAATAAAAGAACTTGAACCATTTTCCGATTGAAGAGCTTATTGAGTCTTTAATGACCTATGAAATGAGTTGTATGACAAATATTAAATATGATGAACTTAAAAACAATCTTCTAAAGAACATGAAAGATTTGGAACTTCATACAATAGAATACCACTTGAGTGATGACTCAAGTGATGATGATAACCTTGAACTCATTACAATAAAGCTAATTTTTTTTTAAATAAAAATTAAAGAATAAAAATGAACTTAAAAAGAAGTTGCTAAAGAAGAAGAAAGTATTCAAGGTGACATGGGATTTTGGGATGAAACAAGCTCATTCGAAGACGAGGAGCAAACCAACAAGGGCAAGGTGGCGAATTGCGCTTTGACGACTTTCGTCAACAAGGTAAGCGACTCAATCGAATCTCTTTTTCCTTACCATAAAATTACTTAGTGTTTTTCATGATTAGTTATATATATATATATATATATATATATGATCATGACAATTGAATGTTTCGTAATAATACTTACACATCAAATAAGATTAATTCCTTCTATATTATAAGAAACAATTATATGTATTTTGATGATTTTGTATTGCTTTTTGGTTTTAAATATGATGGATGGTTTTCATATGAATAACTTAAGCATACTTATATGAAATCACATAAAATAAAACACATAAAAAGAAAAATATATTATCATTGAAATTAAAATGCTAAATCAAATCTCTTGTTTAAAGAAGCCTTATGTGTATATTTTTAGTCATGATGATTTTGATGATGAAATTTGTTTTCGACCTTAAATGATGATGCATATTTTTGTTTTAATATAAAAATAAAAAATAAAAATTTGGGCATGCTTGTATAAAATCAGTCACATGAATTGAAACAACTAAAATAAGAATGCATTATTGAAAATTTCTCTATCACTATCTTATCGATTTCTCAAAAAGAGATTAATGAATCTATTTATGTTATTTTTTATGAATCCCTTGAAAGTAATTTTGATGATTTGATGATTTAAAATTAAATGAGGAACATTTTGATTTCATTTGAAGAGAATTAGGCATGCTAAATCTTCCAAATGCATGAATTCCTTTTTTGGATTTCTTGGTTCTTCATAACTTGGATTTTATTTTTAAATCGAGATCATCTTTCTATTTGCAAAAGAAGAGCCTTGATTCATCGATTTTTGGATTAATGGCTAAATTAATTCTTTTGAATCCTTCTTTCTTCTATTTACATGAAAAGAGATTTGATTTATGAAGTTTTATTTATAGATTTTTTGTCCTTCATTTAATGATCATTTCCCATGAATTCTTCCTCACTCTTCTTATGAAAGAAGAATTTTTATTTATGGACTTTTAGTATGTGATGATCATTTACAAGAATAGGGATTTGATTTTGTATGGACATCTTGATCCTTTTAATAAATCATTTCTCTTTGCTAAAATAGAAGCTTGATTAAATGAAACTCATTTATTATGGATTTGACTTAGTTCAAATCTTTTCATGAATTTGGTTCTTGGTTTTTTTTTTTTTGTGGAGAATGAATTTCTCCCTTACTCTTCTTCCTCTTCTTCTTATCTTTTTATGACAAAGGAAGAAAGAAACTTGCACATCTTAAGAAGAACCAAAAAGTTCTTAAGCAAAAATGCTAGCTTCTCATTTTTCATGCAAAATTTTTTCTTAACTTCTAATTTTTGCTAGCTTAGATAAATTGGTGTAAAACTTACTTGACATGCTTTTAAACACTTGCATTGTTGAATGATTCTCCTTTTTGTTGATGATAAAAAGAGAGAAAATAAATGATGAATGTTTAGTATCATGATCAAAATATTGATTTAATACATGAAGTGATAAATGCTTAAAAATTTTAATGTCTTAGTATCATGAATGTTATGCCCAAAATAATATATCATGAATGCTTGAGTATCATGTATGATATGCCCATAGTGATGATTGATTTATTTTTAGTATCATGCATGAAGTAAGGATGAAAGGTAAGGTTTTAAAATTATGCATGTTTTAATTTGAAACTATAATGATGCACGAACATATTGAATTAAGAATGATACTTTATCTTTGTCATGACTTAGAAATTGATGTACAGGGAAAATAATTATAATATTATATTATTCTCTTCTTTTTTATAATGACAAAGGGAGAGAAAGTCTTGCTAGCTTGTGCATCACAAAAATTAACAAAAAATTGCTAGCTTGCACATTGTAAAGAGAAGCAAAAAGCTGCTCTCTCAAGATATGCAAAAATTTTGCCAACTTTCATATGAAGAAAATTTTGCTAGCTTCCGCTTTGCAAAGGAAGCAAAAATTGCTAGCTCGAACATTGCAAAGGAAGCAAAAAATTACTAGCTTGCACTTCTCAAAAAAGAAGAAAGAACTCACTAGATTGCATGTTCTAAAGTGATGAAAATTTTACTAAATCGCTAAGCTTGCATTTCTCTAAATCTTGAAAGTGATGAAAATTTTTGTTGATGACAAAGGGGGAGAAGATTTGATGATATGAGAATCATATATGGTAGGATGTAATAAACTTTGATATTTTGATACCATGATGATTTGAAATATTTATGATGATGCATGCAAAACTTATGATAATGATGCATGCAATGCAATGATATGCATATAATGTGTTGCAAATATTCATGATGAAATATTGCTTTGACTTGAATTCAATTTGAATTCAAGATTCTATCAATATGGCATATTGATAGGGGGAGTTAAGATTAACTCCGTCATCAATTGGTTGTCAACATAAAAAAGGGGGAGATTGTCGAATCTTGGATTTTGATGATGCAACCAATTGATATGTTTATGACCTGATCTGTATTTTGAGTGATGCAGGAAGCTTCGATCAGGGAGAGACAATTAAAGTAGGAAAAATTATGTTGGGTTGGAGTAGAACATGTTAGAAGATTGGACATCGAGCTGGAAGATCGGTCGATGTATCGGCAGAAGGCTTCGGGCCATGGGTTTGGGCATTGGGCCAAGAAGAGCGAAAACTGCATCAAGGAAATCGGAGTTGTGGAGGTTAACTGGCCGATTGGACAATAGGCCGCAAGAGAGGACGATGCGTTGAAGAATCAGACGAAGCGTTGATGAACCAATGACATGCCTAACAACATTTGATTCAAGCTTTGTAAATATTGTCTAGATCGAAGTAGGTTTTAGGCGTAACTAGGTTGGATTGGGCCAACTCAATTAGGGGCTAGTTGAGCCCAAGTTTGGGTTGTGCTAAGCCAAGTGAAAGGCTCAAACAATGACCCAACAATTGGAACCATCATGGCACAGTCTCCGAGATTGTGTTAGGCGATGGTATCGCTAGTCTAGGTAGTGGTACCGCCCAGACATAATCTTCGAGACTATGTTAGGAGGTGATACTGCTAAACTAGGCGGTGGTATCGCCTAGTGGTAGGGTGTTAGGTGGTGGTACCGCCAGATTGGGTAATGGTACCGCCGAGTGTAAGTACTGCAGGCGGTACCAACACAAGCGGTGGTACCGCTAGTACCCTAAAGACCCAGGATGATACTAGTTTTGGCTCAAAGTTTGAATCTATTTGGAGCCTATAAATACCTTACTTATCCTTGGTTAACACGCACAAGAACAGAGAGCTTAAAAGTGGAAAAATACTATAGCAATCACTTGAGAGATCCCCTCCTCTAGTTCTAAGTTTATAATTCTATTTAGGGAGGAGTGAGTGCTTGTAAAAGGTTGTCTCCTAAACTTGTGAAAAGGAGAAGAGGGGTGTAAAAGGGTAGTTAATCTTCACCCATTAAAAGAAGATCGATAGTGGAAGCCGATGGCCTTTAGTGAAGAGGAATCGGGAGTGGATATAGGTCACGACGACTGAACCACTATAAAAATCTGGTTTGTATTTCCTTCATGCTTTCTTCTTATATTGCAAATTGAATTCTTACTTTTACTATGCTTCCATATGCTTTCAAGTTAAGCATCTTTCCGATAAGTTTTTATCGTATGAAGATTTATGACTCAATGTAATTTTATCGCTGCACTGATTCACCCCCTCTCTTAGTGCCGACTTAATCCTAACAAAAGGCACAAGTAGGGTTAAGGAGTCAAAAATCAATCTTTTGGTTCATAGTTATGAATTGTTTTGTATGAAACCAAGTGAGACCATTGGAGACATGTACACCCGGTTTACGGATGTCGTCAATGGTCTATAAGCACTTAATAAAAGTTTTTCTAATTTTGTACTAGTTAATAAGATATTAAGATCCCTTCTAAAGAGTTGGGATCCTAAAATAACTGCAATTCAAGAATCTAAGGACTTAAACAACTTTCCACTCGAAGAACTTATCGGGTCTTTGATGACCTACGAAATGACATACAATGCACATGAAAAACTTGAGAACAACCTTCCAAAGAATAGAAAGAATTTGACACTTAGAACTCAAGAAGACCACTTGAGAGAAAACTCAAATGATGATGATTTGGCGCTTCTAACAAAAAATTTTAAAAAATTCTTAAAAAGAAACATTATTAAACATGACACTAAAAATAAAAATAAATTTAAAAAGGACTAAATACTTTGCTACGAATGCAAGAAGCCGGGGCACTTCAAAAGTAAATGTCCCTAAGTGAAGAAGAAGCAATCGAAGAAGAAGAAAGCGCTAAAAGTTACTTGGGACGATTCGAGCGCATCCAAAGACGAGGAGCCAACCAATAAAGAAGTTACTAACTATGCTTTAATGGTGCTTAGTGACGAGGTAACTCAATTGAAGCCCATTTATCCTTTGATGAATTGTTGAATGCTTTTCATAATTTATTTGATCAATGTAAATTAGTTAGTAAAAAATATAAATTATTAAAAAAGGAGCACGCCTCTCTTGTTAGCGAATTTGATAGATTAAAGATTAAGTATGATAATGAAATATTGCCTCCTTGTACTCAATGTGAAGAGTTAAAGTCACTTAAAAAGGAAAATTTGTTATTACATGAAACCTTAGAAAATTTTGAAAGAGGAGGCAAATCCTTAAACATGATCCTTGTTAATAAGGATCATGTTCATAGAAGAGATGAAATCGGCTTTGTGAGTAACACTCACCAAAAGCCAACCATCTTTGTTAAAAGCTCAACTTTGCATATTTCACCCTGAAACAAATGCAAATTTTGTTACAAATTTGGACATTATACTCATAAATGTCAATTTAAGAGGTATAGTCCACATAAGTTAATTTAGATCCCTAAAGGAACTTTAAATGATTCAATGCAAAATGATAAGTTAGGTAAATCTATTTATAAGGAACTTAAGGTTAAATAGGTATCTAAAAGAAAACCTCCTTTCTTGTAGATATATCTACAATCACGAGCTATGAGCAAGAGATGGTACATTGATAGTAGATGCTCAAGGCACTTGATTGGAGATCCAACACACTTCTCTAAGCTTATTAGCCAAGATGAAGGATTTGTCACATTCGGAGACACAACAAAGGAAAAATTATTGAAAAATGAAATATAGGTAACAAATCAAACCTTTTCATTGAAAATATTTTATTAGTAGATGGTTTAAAGCACAACTTGCTAAGTATTAGTCAATTATGTGATAAAGGTTACAACATCAAGTTTGAATCTAATGCTTGCATTATAGAAATACCACGCATGAATAGATATTTGATTGCCTTAAGGACCAACAATGTCTATACTATTGATCTTGATGAGTTTTGTAATGAAACTTACTTTTTGATTTTAAATGATAATGCATGGCTTTGGCATAGAAGATTAGATCTATGAAACTAATCTCTCAAATTTCATCTAAAGAACTTGTAAAAGGAATCCCTAGCATCAAGTTTATCAAAGACAAAGTGTGTGATGCATGTCAACTAGGAAAACAAATAAAAGGTAGTTTCAAGTCAAAGAATCAAATAAGCACCTCTAGACCATTGCAATTGATCCATATGGATTTATTTGGACCAATTGATATAACAAGTATAATTGTTGATGATTATAGTAGATACACTTGGACATATTTCTTGGTATACAAAAGTGATTGCTTTAAGTATTTTTTAAAATTTTGTAAACTTGTTCAAAATGAAAAAGACTTTATGATTTCATCTATACGTAGTGATCATGGTGTAAGTTTCAAAATCGTGATTTTCAAAACTTTTGTGAATCAAATAGGTACAACCATAATTTCTCTACTCCAAGAAACCCACAACAAAATAGAGTAGTTGAAAGAAAAAATAGGAGTTTACAAGAAATGACAAAAACCATGTTAAATGAACATAGCCTACCTAAATATTTTTAGGCCGAAGCCATTAACACAACATACTATGCCATGACTAGGGTTCTAGTAAGACCATTAAGTTTCTAAAACTTCTTATGAATTGTGGAATAACAAAAACCTAATGTTTCATATTTTAAAATTTTCAGTTGTAAATGTTGTAAATCCGATGAAGATATTTTTCTTGGATATTCTTCTACTTCTAAAGTATTTCATGTATTTAATAAAAGAATTTTAGTTATAGAAGAATCTATTCATGTTATTTTCAATGAGGTTTTCAAATTTAAGATAAATAATTTTGATGATGATTCTAATTTTGATGATGATTCTAATTTTGATGCTTTAAATTTGAATAAAACCTCTCCTCCCACAAGCAACTTGGATGCATCTTCTTCCAAAGAATCCTTGCTTAAGGATTGAAAGTATATAGATACTCATCCTAAGGAGCTAATCATAGGAGATACATTAAAAGATGTTCAAACTCATTCTTCTTTTAAAAATGTTTGTGCGAATACGGCCTTTTTGTCTTAAATTGAACCTAAATGCATTGATGAAGCCCTAAATGATGATTCATGGGTCTTTGCAATGCATGAGGAATTAAATCAATTTGAGAGAAATGAGGTATGGTGTTGAATCTCGGATTTTGATGATGAAGTCAATTGTCATTTGTTTATCTAATCTATATATTGAGATAAGCGTGCAGGATTAACTATGTGCAGGATTAACTATGATGACAGTAAGACATGCAACAAGTGTTGAGCCAGAGTCAAGACCAAGATCACGTTGGGGGTTTGAGAGTTCGTCGGAAGTCCGGATGGTCGTCGAAGGTTCTACGGGAACAATCCAAGAAGTCCAGGAGCTTGCCAAAGAAGCTCGTTGAAACTTGCCAAGAGGATCATCGCAAGTTGGATTAAAACCCAAGAGAGATGGCATATGCTTGAAACCAAGAGGGTCACTCTATTACACATCTGCCCATGTTCAATGGGACGGATTACACCTATTGGAA
>LVTN01000477.1:49677-65605 GCA_001649415.1 Musa itinerans | reverse complement strand
AAATTATATGTTTAATAATGTAATGAAAATGCAAAAATAAAATTGGATCATGCTTACCTTTCTAGTGATTTAAAAAATAATCATGAAAATTATATGTTTTATGATAAACAAATAAAATAATTTTGATTAAAAATTACCTTATAAAATCATGCTTGATGAAATAATGTAATGATGATTTGAAATAATGCATAATGATCATGCTTAATAAGTTTATATTTCAAAATTATGTATGATGATTTTTGGGTAATTTATGGTTTATTGATCTTGATGATTTCCATGATGAGATTTACTCTTTCGATTTTAAACCATGATGTATGGTTTTCATACAAAAAACTTGAGCATGCTTATATGTGATCAATCACTTAAATTGAAACAACTAAAATGAGGAAAATATTTTTCTTGAAAATTTCTTTTCTCTATCTTATCAATTTTTTAAAAGACATTAATGATTCTATTCTTGAACTATTAAAGTGACTTTGTTAATTTGACAAATTGAATGAGTTTAAAATAAATCTTGGTTTTTCTCTTTGATTTATAACATAAGATTACCGTTGAAGATCATTGACCATTTAATCTCTTAAGATTTATTATTTACTAAAAAGGAGATTTGAGAATCATTTACGAATTGATCTTTCTTAATCTTTCATGTCATGATTTTTATATGATTACCTTTGTGTTTATGTGATGCTTAGAGCATTGATGGAAGAAAAAAATAAATTGCACCATTAAAAATTCTTCCTTCCTGTTTACAATAAAAAGAGGAGAAAGAAAATTGCTAGCAACTCAAGAGATTGATAAATCAACTTATGTCATTTTGAATCTCTTGAAAATAATTTTGATGATTTGATAATTTGAATTTGAATGAGTTTTATTCAAATCATGATCTTGATTTCTTGGAATTACTTAAGATTTTTTCTTAGTCAAGGTCTCTTCTTTTTACCCCTATAATTTTTCTTAGTATTTTATTTAAAGAGGAGATTTACTATATGAATTATGTCTTTTGGTATTTACATGATCTTATCTCTCATGATATGATTTATTTTTTTATAACTCCTTGTTTTCATTTAGTGTATATCTCATCACCCAATTAATTTTTTTTGATATTCTTTATTAGATGAAATGAATGTGATAAAATGAAATTATGTATGAAACACTCATGAGAAGTTATGATCATGCATGATAGGCTATAATATAATTTGACATTTAGATACCATCATGATTTGAAATACTATGATTTGTTGCTAAAATGATGTATTATGAATGCTTGAGTATCATGTTTGATATGCCCATAGTGATGATTTATTTTTAGTATCATGCATGAAGTAAGAATGAAATGTAAGGTTTTGAAATTGTGCATGTTTTAATTTGAAACTATAATGATGCACAAACATATTGAAATAAGATTGATATTTTACCTTTGTCATAATTTAAAAATTGATGTAAAGAGAAAAGAATTACAAAATTATATTCTTCCCTTATTTTTGACAATTACAAAGGGGAGAAAAGTTGCTAGTTTGCACATCATAAAGAGAAGCAAATAGCTTGTTCATCTCAAAAGAGAAGCAAAGATTACTAACTTGCATATTTCAAGAAGCAAAAGTTGCTTTCGTGAACATCTCAAAATTGCTAGCATGCATATTCTAAAATGTTGTAAAATTCACTAGCTTGCATGATATAGAACTTGCTATCTTGAACATCATCAAGAATTGCTATCTTGTAATCTCAAGAGAAGTAAAAGTGTTATCTTGCCTATCTCAAGAAGCAAAACTTGAAACTTGCATATTACAAAAGAAAGCAAGAATTGATAGCTTGCACACTTCAACAAA
This sequence comes from Musa itinerans, assembly GCA_001649415.1. Classification (NCBI taxonomy): domain Eukaryota; kingdom Viridiplantae; phylum Streptophyta; class Magnoliopsida; order Zingiberales; family Musaceae; genus Musa; species Musa itinerans. The sequence goes on along the minus strand of LVTN01000477.1, from coordinate 63,779 downwards.
AGGCAAAAATTCTATCTTGTATTCTTTTTCAAAAACTTGCTAGCTTAAACATTGCAAAGAAAAGCAAACATGCTAAACTCTACACATCTCTAAAACTTGCTAACTTGCATCATGATAAAACTTGAGATTATGTTTACTATGCAATGATTTGAAATTATGTCTAAACACTTACTAGTTGCATTTCTCCTTTTTGTTGATGACAAAGGGGGAGAAGTTATGATGATAATCATGCATGGAATGATGTATTGAATGATTTGATTATCCATGATTTTATAATGATGTGTTGCAAATATTAATGATTAAATTTGCTTTGACTTGAATTCAATTTTAATTCAAGAGTTCTCTCAAATATGACATATTGATAGGGGGAGTTTGTTTAAACTCCATCATTAATTGGTTGTCATCATCAAAATGGGGGAGATTGTTGAATCTCGGATTTTGATAATTAAATCAATTAATGTATTTTCGATCTAATGTGTATTTGAGTGACACAGGGCTAACGTCGATCAGGAGAGGGCAAATTGATTAAAGTAGGAAGAATCATGTTGGGCTAGAGTAAATATGTCAGAAGATTGGACGTCGGGCTGAAGGAATGGTCGACGTGTCGGTAGAAGGTTTCGGGATGTGAATTCGGGCATCGGGCCTCTAAGAGCATATATTACGCCAAGGAGATCGGAGTTGCAGAGGACAACATGCCGATTGGGCAAAAGCCGCAAAAGAGGACGATGCGCCGAAGGATCAGAGAAAGCACCGGAAAAACCAATGACATGTCGGACAACACATGATTAGTACTTGTAATAATTTACTCGATTAAGTTAGTTTAGGTCTAATTGAGTTGGTATTGGGGTGAAACAATGCCAACTCATTTAAGAGCCAATTGAGCCTAAATTGGGAGTGATTTGGGCTCATTGGGAGGCCCATTTAATGACCCAAATGTTGGGTCAAGCGGTGGCACCGTTAGAACAAGCGGTAGAATCGCCTATGAGTTGAAAAACTCAAAAAACTTGGTCTTCGAGGCTATTAGACGGTGGTACCGCCTAGTGTTAGGGTGTAGGCGGTGGTACCGCCCGTACCTTGAAATCTCGGGGATTTAAATTTTGGGCTCCAAATTTGAATCCATTTGGGGCCTATAAATACCCTAGCTATTCCTGCATGGAGCAGCAAGAAAGATTGAGCAAAACTCTGTGATTCTGAAGTTGTAAACCTTAGAAAGTTGAGTTCCCTCCTCTCAAAGCTTAGAGAGAGTTCTAAGGGAGGTGTGAGAGGGATACCTTGTAAAAGAGGATTGTAAATGGTTGTCTCCTAAACCTATGAAAAGGAGAAGAGGGGTATAAAAGGGTAGTTGGTCTTCGCCCATTGAAAGAAGACCGTTAATGGATGCCGATGGCCTCGACGGAAGAGGAATCGGTAGTGGATGTAGGTTACGACGACCAAACTACTATAAAATCTTGTTTGCATTTCTACTTTGCTATTTACATTTATTGCAAACTGCCATACTTCCTCTCTACTCTAACTACATACCCTTACAAATGTATTTCAAGTTATCATCTTTCCGAAATCAATTTTATTGAATGAAAAATTTTATGAAGTTAACATTTTTACCCCTCTTAGTGTCGACTCGTTCCTTACAACTTACTCTAAGTTAAACACACACTTTCATTATTGATTTTCGTCCTGATCCTAACATTTGACACGTTTTTGAAATAACCCAAAAACCAATATAAGTGAGACAAGTGCTTGGGTTTTTCTGGATGAAATTTTTAGGATAGGTTTAATACGTCGAATGTTAAAAGATATTATATAGTTGCATCAAATTTTAGTAAAAAATAGAAAAATCAGAATAAATTAAAAATTCTAAACTGTTCATATACTGCATAACCAAAAATAAAAATTAAAAACTATAAAATTAGAGAAATCTCATATATGTCCATTTGGGTGCCATTCAAGGATGTCTTACAAATTTCACATAATTCTGACTAGCTGTTTTATCATTTATATTATTTTTGAAATAACCTCTAAAAAATGTAAGAAATACAAGGGGTTGATTTTTATGAACCAAAATTTTAAGATATGTTTCTCATCTATTAACACGCTTGAAAGTTAAAAATATTAAAATAGATGCATCATATTTTGATGAAAATTAAAAAAATATAGAAATTAAAAAATCATGTTGTTCACATACTGAATACCTAAGAAAATATTAAAGAACCCTAAAATAGAAAAAAATCTCATATATACATCCATCTAGGTGTCATTCAATGTGTCCTAAAAATTTCACATTATTCGAACTAGCCCTTGTTTCGGTTAAAAATATTTTTAATGAAAATTAAAAAATTAGACAAATTCCAAACTATTCACATTCTGAATAAATCAGAAATAATTTTTAAAAAATATCTAAAATAGAAAAATGTCACATATTTCCAATTGGGTGCCAATTAATAGTGTCCTAAAAATTTCATATTATTCTAAGCCGGCCTTGTATCAATTAACATTTTCTCTTTTTTGAAATTTAAATAATAATTTTCTTAGATGAAAATTTAACTGAAATTTTCTCTTTTTGGAAATTTATATAATTATTTTCTCAGATGTGAAATATTTGAATTGGTCTCTGATAAAAAAATATAACTTTTCTTTTTTATAAATTTAAATAATAATTTTCTAATATTATCTAGATAAATTTAATTTTTAAAGGTCAAAATCAGTAAAAAAACTATTTTAAAATTTTAAAAATAAAAAACAGTGGTCAAATATATCTTTCAAATTTATTTTCAAGTTTCTATAACAATTTTAAATTGTTTATAATTTATATGTATTTTTAATATATATTATAATATTTTATTTTAATTTTATAGTTATTAAAATTATTTGTTAATTTATTATATTATATTATATTATTTAGTATAATTTAATAAATTTATTTTTTTAATTATATTAATTAATATATATTACTAAATATAATTTATTTTGAATCGTTTCCAGTTTTATATTGGTTGGACCAGTTTGATTACATGTGTTGATTATTAAAAAGATAAAGAGTAAAGATGTAATGGGAAAAAGTTATAAAATATTGAAGATTATTTTTATTATTTTTGAAATTAAGATTTTTTTACAAAATTTTGGAAATGGAGATGCTCTACAGGAATTTATTAAAATTAAGTTTTTTTCGAAAATTTGCTTGATCCTATTTCAGATATGTAAATCCATTTTGTGCGGGCTCGAGTATGGGATTTATTAGGGCAAATAAGTTGCCCGCTTGCTCGTTCCCACCGTCTTCATGGAGAAGATGTCGATAAGCGGGAGAAGGGCGCATCTCTATCGACTCCTCGATGCCCACGTCCGTAGCATCCAAGAGGCGCTCCAGGTACGGCTATGCGGAACTCGGTCTCTTGATGCTTGATCTCCCCCTTTCAACCTTCCTTCTTTCTCATGCACTGTGATCGTGACGGCAGATGTTGGATATCCCGGCGGCTTCGTCGCTCGATAAGTTGGATTGGTCGGAGGTCATCAAGCTGGGAGACGAGGTCTCCAAACAGGCAACTATGGGTATTATTTTGATTTCCTGCTGTTCCATTCTGCTGTTCTTTTCTTTTTGTTCTATCTGGATTGCTTCTCCCTCGATAGTGTAGTAAGACGAGAAATGCATATCGAATTAGATCAACGCCCCTGTTGTGAAGTTTTCTTTGCTAAGGTTTGTCTCTTGCTGTCGTGATCTCTCACTACGAAGCTGAGTTCCATCGAAGTCCTGCTGATGCGGTAGACAGAGTATAATATCGTCTCTCTCAAAATAATTGCTCCTCGTCTTTAGCATCAAGAAGACTGCGTGCGATACGGTAGAACATCAACACAACTTTGCTGTGATTTTAGTTGGCTATTTTTTCCGCATACAATGCTTTCAGATGTTCGGATTGTTAAAATGCCCCAGACAGCAAACACTTTTGGATGACCTGGAATTTGCATACTAGAATCCTACAAAGTTTGCGAAAGAAGTCATGTTTGTTTTTGGACCTATAATTCTTCGCAAACCAAATCGTACACCCAAGAGGACAATGAAATTATATAGCCTCATATATACTCCTGACCCTTAAGAGAATGCTCTTGTTTCCCAAGAGCTTACTGCCCTGCAAGCTTGTTACCATTTGGTCACATGTTGTAACATCAAACTCTAATTTTGTATTTGATGCAACCTGGATATAGTGAATTATAAATTTCCCTTGACCAGGAAAAAGTTTGTTCCACTAAGCTCTTAAGAAGTAAGAACTACTGGTTCTTTTAGCCATAGGATGCAGCAAGTTATAGGCTTACTTGGTGATGATTCTGTTCATCATACCAAAGATGGAGAAAATTCTTCACTGTATCTGAATGTTACTTTAGAGGATTCATTGGTAACCTTAAACATATTTTTTTTACCTTCAATGTAGTTATTACTATCACACAATTAAATAGGCTTGAATTCATCATTTGTTCGATTGAGAATGTGGGAATTGTGTTTTATAAATATAATAAATAAGTTAGACCCTGATATTTACTGGACTCTCAATTGTAGTTTACATATTTGAATCATGCTTGGAGGTCATATGTCATGTTGGAATATCTGCTTTTCATTTGGTAGCAGTTAAAAATAGTTCAAATGTCAAAACCAAGGTTCCCATCTTGTTGATTCTGTTTCTTTCAGAACACCACAGCTAATTTTGAGAAATTAGAGCAGCTTTTAGTTAGCCAACTTCTTTCTTCACTCTTTAAGTAGCTAATTTATGTGGTTTTACCACACATTTTCTTTTGACTGTTATCATAAGTTCAACTTGTTTATTGCAATTATTCTTCTGTGGTAATTTTCTAATGAAGCTGGTTGAGTGAGTGAAGATTTATTGGTTACTCATTTTATCCATTTTTGACATCATAATGATCAACGCAATGGGCAATCCAGATTGATAACTGTTATGCTTCTTTCTTCTGGTATTCCTTTGGTGGGATGTAATTATTTGAAGGGATCAGAGGTTCTTTGTGAATTTAGCTAGTCAGCATGAATTTACAAAGAAACTTTGAGGGTCACTGTATTTTCCAGTGGGAAGGATATGTGGGAAAAAGTGATGCCCTTGCATGAAGTCATCAGTTTATACTATCAACTTAAGCAGGACGTGATGCACTAACATACTTGAATATTTTTGCTTAAGTTGTGTTTTCTTTATCAGCTTTCATTTGCATTGATAAACATGTTTTAACTTGTACAATGATATTAGTTTATGAAATCTGGATGCATAAAGGATTCCTCTTTTACATGATATTTATTCTGCATTTTAGCTTTCTTTGCTGAGGACTGAACTGTTGTGCAAATGCCGCTATGCAGCTGGGATGCTTTGGAGTGGAGAAGCACCTGATATCATGACATTGGAGGAGAACATGGGAGCGTACTGTAACATACTACATGGTTTTCTCTTATTTTGCCATGGAAGTAAAGTTGGAGCAGGGTCCACCCTCCATGCAAGTATCAGTGCTTCCGCCAAGCAAGTTGTTGATTGCAGCATTGCACTACTAAGAGAAGCAGTGTGCTATCATGGTGTGTATGACACTTCTAACCATAGGAATAACAAGAGTTTTAGATAATCATGGCTGAAGTTGGAATTATTTTGCCTTTGACCACCTTCATGATATAAGATGATCCATTGGCATGATCTGATTAATGAGCCCCACGTACAAGAAGACAGGTTATAAACTTGAAAATGAAAAGGTTGTATTGTGAATCTAAATTTTTACCTGTGAGTATAGCAAAGACACATAAGCTCAATTATCATTTGTTGATTATTGACACTACGAGAGAAGTTGCTCTAGTTTCTCGGTTTGGACAAGTTATATGGTGTTTCTGTTACATTATTATGCAACATGAGTTGTGGGGTTGAAGCCAGAGGAAATAATGTTTTTTTGTGGTCTTTTTGCAGAGTCTCATGATCATGTGAAAAGATTATCCATCCCACAGCTAGCTGGGACAGTTTGGGAAGCATATGATGCTCTGAAAAAAACTGCAACAACAAACTGCACTGCTGTTCGGCAAGCCATGACTCAGGTAGTAGTTTCTGTCAAGGATATCCTTTGAGAAATGGAGGAACTTAAGGAACACAACGGTGATCCTTCTGATGACTCAGGAGACGGCATGTCCAGTAAAGCGGATGAATCAACATCTTTATCTGATGAAGGGGGTGACTTAACTGAAGCCGACATTGATGATGACCTTTCAGCTGAGGAGATGGTAACTGCACAACTAATCATCAGTGTGGTTTCCGATACACTAACTGTCGTGAAAGAGCTTATCCGGTTTATGACAGGCTTAATTAAGAGCTCCAGCCACAAGTCTAGCACCAAGGAATCAGTGGATTCCTTTGAGAAACTTGTTACCCACTGCCAGGAGATGGGTTCCAAGGTTAACGAGCTTGGTGCTTCTGTTTATCCACCACAGGAGACTGCTCAAATGATGTATTGTTTAGTTCATGAGATGCATATTGAAGTTAGAAATCTTAAAGGCACACCTGATGGTGTCTTTGGCACCTGCAAAATATTGGAGAACTCTTTGAGGAACTTGCAGCAAGGATTGGATGGCGATCTAATAAATGAAAGAGGAACACTATCTGTGTAGTATATACTTGCTTGTGAAATGTGAATAACTTTTTATTAGCTCTGAGACCAGACCGGAGGAAATGTGTCTTCTGTTCCTCCCCCAGTTCATGAGCTGTTGTTGGAATTTTCGCAATTGGTCCAATTTGACCTTTTATTTATTAGATGGGAAGTTGGAACTAATCGATAGGGGATGACCATGTTTTATCACTTTTATGTTGCAAGATGTATATGGGCATTTCGTGGAAATTGCAATTTATGAAATCTGCCTTCTTTTGCTTTGCATAGCAATGAAATTGATCCACTAACATCTGGACTGATGATTTTCTTCTTTTTATGTGGAGATAAAATAAAGATTTCTTTTAGCAATCTTTCTGTATGAGTAAGATGGTTTGTAGAAAAGTATCTTTTATTAGAAACCACCCTGAGGAATTCATCTTTCAGGGGAAATTAGAGGGAAAAGAAATATTTATACTAGGGAGTTTTCAGACATCTAGGAATGGTGGGATAGTGATTGGCACATGCTTTTTTTCTTTTATATTAAACAGACTACAAAGGGATGCCTTCTTAAGAATGAAGTGGCCAAATCTCATCCGGTTTCCAGTACACTTTTGCTGAGTTTTTGCCTGGTTTCCTGCTGCTAATTATCTTGCATGTCTTTTGTTCTTTCCTGCAAATCTGTTCAGTATTTGCTGGATCAAAAGAAGGGAAACCCTACACCTCATTGGAGTGATCATGTCCAAGGACATCAGAATGGTTCAGTGTTCTCTTCTCTTGGCTTCTTGGGTTAGAAGCAGCATAAAAAATGTCCTAGAGTAACCATTTTTGTTGTTTCTAATTTCAAAATCATGTGAAGGCTTTATTTTTATATAATCATGCAATAAAGTATTCATATAATGTTTTCAATACTCAATGATGGCAAAAGGATCTATGCACCTGACTCTAAATAAAAGGACATTATGACTTCTTGTTGTTACTGTATAATTTTTTCAATCCAAAAATGGAAAAACTTCTAAAATTTCTTCATCATCGATAAAATACCAACAAATGACAAATCTTCCATAAGGTAAACGTTTAATTTGGTAGTTCAACTCTCATTTATGTAGTCAAGATTATTATATATTATGATTGGAAACATATAAACTAAAAGTTTAATCTGCCAAGGATTATCATATATTACAGTTCTCTCCATTTATTGTTTCATTTCCAGCATCCATATCCTAACGTAAGAACAATGATAGGAAGTAAGATTCAACTTCAGAAAATACAAACTATTCCATCATTAATACGTCTGTTAATTATTTCATAGATCAGAACAATCAAGCCAGCAGCAGTCGAAGGAGAGAAAGAGAGAGAGATGGTATATATATAGCTGACGCAGAAAGCTCTTCTCTACGACTCAAGCTGAGCATACCAGATGCCCTGGATCTTCACATCCTTGGGCGTCTTCGCCCCCAGGTCGGTGTCCGACGGCTGAAAGCTCTCGAACACGCCGATCACCTCGCCCGTCTCCGGCTTGCTCTTGGTGACGCTCAGCGTGATGGTCCCCGTGGAGGACGACGTGTTCTTGATGTTCTCCTTGCTCAGCTCCTCCTCGTCTCCCCTCCCTCCGGCGGGCAGCGCCACCGCGTTGTCGTACCCGGTGGAGCCCCCCCTCCCCTTGGGGTCCAGGAACGAGGAGCCCCGGTAGCTGGGCACCAGGAACTTGCCGCTGAAGCTCTCGGGCTTGCCGGAGGCCACCAGCTGCTTGATGGTGAAGAGAAAGGGAACCCGCTCGCCGCCGGGAAGCTGCACGGTGACGGCGGCGTAGTCGATGCCGTCCTTCTCCTCGAACTTGACGGTGCCGTCGGGGGAGACCTCGAAGGGCCCCTCAATCTCGTCCAGCGTGTAGGTGAGGCGGGTCATCAGCTTCGTCTTCTGGAACTCTGGCGGCGCGTTCTTGCTCACGGCCTCCGCCTTCACAGTGAAGGAGGTGGGCTCGAGGCAGAATTTCTTGGCGTTGTACTTGCCCGGCTTGAAGGCGAACGACTCCACCCCGCCGTCGATGGTCGGGCACTGGTTCGCCGTTCCCGTCCCCTTCACCTCCATGTACGTCTTACTCTGGATCTCGTCATATGTCAGCCTCTTCGGCACTCCCTCCGCGCTTGCTCCCTGTCACATGTGTGCGGGTAAAGAAGAGGTAATCACGAGGAAGGAGAGAACGAACGAGGAGGATGGACGAGTACCGTGACAACGAGGGCGGAGGCGGCCAGGGCAAAGCCGGCGAGCTTGACGCCATCAGCACACTTCTGGGCCATCTCTCGGACGTCCGACTGCAAGGAGCAGGTGAGCCTGGCACTGGCAGAAGGCTCAAGGCCGAAGGCCTTGGTGAGGTGAGATGAGGACCTCAATTGCACTCCCGCAGCGGTCCGGCTGGTGGCGCCGACCTTTGCCGGCTGCATGAGGGTAGCGGCGGCCTGGAGGGACGCTGCCATTTTTCTTTGCTACTGTGCCTGTGTTGCTTTCCTCCTCCTCTTCTTCTCCGCAGGATCTCTGCGAGTTAAAAGATGTGGTGTGGGTGGTGGATAAGAGGGTTGGATAAGGGATGTCTTCTCATTGGTTGGTGAGTCCCCCATGTGGCAACTGTGGTACGCCATAGATTGTCTCTGTGTGGTGCTCATTGAACTGCCACTTCTGTTGGTGCTTTGCATCCAGCAAATGAGTCCTCGTCACGTCAGTAGTCAGACGCATGGTTGTCACCACACAGGATAAACCAAGTCACACTTGTGCTGCACTTGGGCATGTGTGGTGCACAATTTTGTCAGAGTTGTTTAGTTTCATGGAAAACCTGATGATAGCCCATGTTCGTTGGTTAACGTTCTATTTGGATGAGGAATAGAATCGACTCTGGCTTGATACATAGTTCCTTGATGAGGAGGCTTGCTGGGGCCTCTTAAAAGACTTTTCTTTTTCTGGGAAATTATTAAAACATATTACTCATGAGGGACCATTCCCTCCATCAAAAATAATTACGTCTACTATTGACTTATCTAAAAGTATGTAACATGCAAATATTACTAGCACCTAGAGATATGTTTTTATAAAATCTTTTCTTCATAAATGTGATATATAAAAACTCATTTTAGTAGTTTTTAAAGCTGAAATATATATTTTTAAAATTGTTATGTATAAAATTTTTTAAAATGTTATTTGAAGTATATATATAGTACTGAAACATATTTTTAAATATATTTTATATCGAAAGGATACAATCCTCAAGTGCAATAAACATAGATGAATTAGAGGATAATTAAGTAGAGAGAAATAAAAAATGGGTGCTACACTAAGAATGTTAAGATACATATAAGTGAGATGGAAGGATAAATTTAGACCGAAAACTCTTTATTTTTATTAATTCAAATTAGACTCATATTAAGTTATATCAATTTCGAAATCATATTAAGAGAAAAATAACTTGAGATAGGCCCAATGGGTTGAGCCCAACCACTTCGGGCAATGCACTAATTAGCCCTGATATATACTAAATGCACCTCCTTTCTCTTTTGTCCTTGTCAATAAGACATGACCTCTTTCTCACATTTTTCACCTATTCTCTTAGTTCTTTCTCTTTCCTGTTTTATGCCAACACAAATGTTAAGGAAGAACAAATAAGAAAACCTAACCCTTCCCCTTCCCTAGATATAACATAGTATTTTAGCTTAGCTTTTGTAGAATGATACTTTGAAAAACCTGAAGTTTGAATTAATATTTGATTATTGAATATATTTAGTATGAATCTGTTATGATTTTATAGTTTCTTGTATAGAATTAATATGAGATTTGTGAATAGAATTATGAGTTTTCAATGTTAAAATACTCCGAATCTTCTATTTTTTTTTATGAAAGTGTCCTATTCTAACTGATTTAATATTCTTAAAGATACAATTAGCTCATGTTCTTTTGATATATCTTAGAAGGATCCAATAGGGTTTTGAGAGAACACCATCTTTGTGTATCAAGGTATGAACTTTCGAATAAGTTCAAGCAACCTTAACTAAAAAAAAAAAAAAAAAAAAAAAAAGATGATGATAGTAAAATTTGGAGGGTAGTTTGGCCTCTAAATATTCTATTTTGAACTAAAGTTTTATATTATTTAGTTTTATATGTCTCCTAAGTTCTTGCAAATATGATGATTTGGCCATCAATAATAGCAAAGCAAGATTACTTTGTAAAATTATGTAGTTATTTGATTGGAAGTAATTAGGTCATTTGATTCTAGGTTGAATTGTTGACAAATTGATGATGAAATTTAGGTGACTTTGCATATTGGGTGTAGTCTAATTTAAAAAAGATTCTACTAAAATTTTATTATGAATTATTATTTACAGTGAGAGTTATAAGTGATTTAATATGTGTAAGGCCTTTAATTTGGATATATCTTGACCTTATGTTCTAAATTTGATAGGTTTATTGCTCTTTAGCATACTTGATTACTAAGGATCATAACCCTTCGCTAGCCCATTCATTCAAGTAGAATCAAATAAGCATAAGCTTAATATACTATAAAATAGTGATAATTCATATTATGTGCATTCATAATATATTTTTGAAAGCATGCCTTAATTGACATGATCACTATGGGCTAAGTATAAGTATGATGTTAATGTATGTATGACATAAGTCTAAGAATATATAAATTTCAATGAAAATGTATTGCACACATGTATAGTATATATTATGATATGTAGTATAAGAGTACATAAGTATATTATAATGTATATGTAGTATAAGAGTTTATGAATTAATGAGCATTTAAGATGAGTGACGCAAGAGAAACTTTGATCATGGACTTAAAATCATTGAAGCAAAATCAGACGTTGGGCTGGAGAGCATTATATTAAAAATTGGATGTTAGGGCGAAGGATTGGTCGACATGCTAGAGGATGGACTTCATGCCATGAGTTTAGGCATCAAGCCAAAAGGATCGAGCATTACGCTAAGAAGATCGAATGTTACAAGAGGTCAACATGCCAATGGATCGAGCAATACGCCAAAAGAGAGGATGATGTGCTGAAGGTTAGGATGAAGTGCTAGATGAACAAATGACATGCCAGACAACGTAGGCTTTATGATTGTAATTATTAAGTCTTGGTCGAAATAAATTAGAGTTTAATTGAGTTGGTTTTGGGTATAACCATGCCAACATACATTAGGCTCGAATCAAGGCTGAATTGGGCCTATTGAAAAGCCAATTCAATGACTTAAAGTTGGGCTAGGCAATGAAACCACCTGTGAACTGAAAAGTATAAAATATATTTTTTCGAAAAACTCGATAGTGGTACCGCCAGGATCAACAGTGGCACCGCCCAATGTCAAGTAGTGGTACCACCCAAACCGGTAGTGGTACCACTAGGACATAGTCTCCTAGAGTGTATCAGGCAATGGTACTCTCCAAGCAAGTAGTTGTTGAATCTCGGATTTTGATGATGAAGTCAATTGTAATTTATTTGATCTAATCTATATATTGAGAAAAGTGTACAGGATTAACTACAATGGCAGTAAGACATAAAGCAGGTGTTGTGCCAGAGTCAAGATCGAGATCACATTAGGAGTTCGAGAGTTCGTCGGAAGTCCGGACGTTCGTCGGAAGTTCTGCGGGAACCAACTGAGAAGTCCAAGAGCTTGCCATAGAATCTCGTCGGAACTCGCCAAGAAAATCATCACAAAATCTAGGAGCTTGCCGGGAGTCCGCCGGAGCATTGCCGAGAGTTCGTCGGATGTTCACCGGAAGTATGTCGGGAGCCTGCCGGAAGAGTAATTGACACATCGGAACAAGAAGTGCAGTAAACATGTCTTAATTATCGTAATTAGAGTGTAAATTTAGGATTGGGAGGTAATCCCACTAACTTAATTTGGGGCCAACTAGGCCCTTGACAGGGCTGAATTGGGCTGAATGGAGCAGCCCATTCAGCCCCTGAATTTTTGGCAGGCGGTGGCACCGCCTGGGAGACTCGGTCTCCCAAGAATTCTGGGTGGTGGCACCGCCCCTGTGAGGCGGTGGTACTACCGGTGGTTATTGTTGTTAGCGGTGGTACCGCCCCTGTCAAGCGATGGCACCGCCAGAGCTCGGTCTTCGAGCTTTGTCAAGCGGTAGTATCGCCCAGTAATGGCGGTGGTACCATTAGGACCCCGGAAATCCGGGATAAGACACTTCTTGGCTCCATTTTTGAAAGCCATTAGGGTCTATAAAAACCCCACCCTTTTCTGCATGAAAGGACCCTAAAATCTTGATATATTCTCGAGTCTTTGAAGTGTTAAAGAGTTGTAAAAGTGCTAGAGTTCTCCTCCTCCCTTTCTAAGTGTTGAGATCATTCGAGAGAGGAGTGAAACTTGTAAGGGTTGTCTCCTAAACCCGGCAAAAGGAGAAAAACTGTAAAATATGGTTAGCCTTCGCCTATTGAAGGAAGGCCTCTAGTGGACGCTGGTAACCTCGTCGGAGGAGGAAGCCGAAAGTGGATGTAGGTCACATTGACCGAACCACTCTAAAACTTGGTTTTCATTTACTTTGAGCAACTTTCTTTTATAGCAAACTACTTCTCCTCCTTACTGTGCCTTAACTATGTCTACATATGCTTTCACGTAAACATCCTCCAAGATTGGCTTTAATTGTACAAAGACTTTACGAAACTGACACTTTTCATTTGTGTAATTTATATTACTGCAAATCACCTTAGTCTTCTCTTGCACTTTCACGGAAGGTTTCGAGTTTAAATTTCTTCCGAAACTGATTGAATTGAAACCATTCTCTTTGGAATCGGTTTCAATCAAAATAAGTTTTTTAAACGTCGAAAGTTTTTCGCTACACTAATTCACCCCCCCTCTTAGTGCGCTCTTGATCCTAATAGTAGTGATACTACCAGTGCTTAAGGTGGCAGGTGGTGGAACCGTTAGTACCCCGAAAACCTAAAGATTTAAATTTTTGGCTCTATTTTTAAAGTCATTTGGGGCCTATAAATATGCCACTCATTCTTACTTGGGGCAGCAAGAAAAAGACAGAAAGGGCAAAGAATTCTTGAGAATAAAAGTATTATAAACTCTCTTATAGTGTTAAGTCTTTTCTTTAGAGTTTAGAAGTCTTTCTAAGGTAGGAGTGAGGTCTAATTGTAAAAGGGAGGTGTAAATGTTCTCTCTTGAGCTTGTAAAATGGAGAAAGAGTTATAATAAGGGTAGTTGATATTTACCCATTGAAAAGAAGAATGGTAGTGAAAGTCGGTGGCCTCGAGGGAAGAGGAATTGGGAGTGGACATGGGTCGGGATGACCAAACCATTATAAATTAGTTTATATTTTTCTTTATGCTTTTTATTCCTATTACTAACTGATTTACTTGCTCACTACTCTACTCACATTTTAAGTTAAATGTATTTTCGATATGGGCTTCATCGAACGAAAGTTTTTAAACTAAAGTTTTTCGAAAGCACTAATTCATCAACCCCCCCCCCCCCTTCCTCCCTTCTTAGTG
>LVTN01000477.1:26098-46874 GCA_001649415.1 Musa itinerans | reverse complement strand
AATCATTATTTCAATATGTTTGTGCATCATTATGGTTTCAATTTATAACATGCACAATTCTTACTTCAAGCATCACATAAATAAATCAATCACCATGGGCATATCATACATGATATTCACGCATTTATGATACATCATTTTGGTAACAAATCATAGCATTTCAAATCATGATGGTATCTAAATGTCATATTATATTACATCCTATCATGCATAATCATAACTTCTCATTTGTTTGCATAAATTCATGAGTATTTCATGCATAATTTTATATCATCACATGAAAAATATCAAAAGAATTTTAGTGATGAGATATACAAATGATGAAGACAAATTGTGAACATCAAGAGACATATTATGATTCTTTTTGGATAACACAAATAGCAAAAAGAAAGAATCATAGTAGATAATCTTGATTTATAAAAAGAATTTTCAAGTTATAATTCCGAGAAATCAAGAGAAACCATGATTCATTTTAACAAATCTCCTCTTAAATAAATAACGAAAAGAATTCTTAGGAAATCATGATATAGATAAAATTTATTTAATCTTGTAGGAGAACAAGATATTAATTTATGCATATAAAATCTCTTAATTCATTATGAATCATAAAAATTGTAATTCCAAAAAATCATGATTCATCTAGAAAATTCTCCTCTTTAAATATTCAAAGAGAGATCTTAGGAGATCAAATAATAAAAGATATTGAAATAAAATTTTAAGTCATGAATTTTGAAAAATATATTCTCTTTAGTAAATCGTAAAAGGAAATGTAGGAGAAAAAGATTTCAATTCATGCATAAGAACTCTTATGATTCATATTGAAAATTTTCTCAAAATGCAAGAAAATAAAGAGTAAGAAATCTTGGTTCATAAAATATTTCAAGTTATAAATCTCGAGAAATCTAGATCGTTATTTCGATAAAACCTATTAAATTCAAACCATCAAAATCAATTTCATGGCTCACAAAATTCATAACATAAATAGATTCATGATTTTAAATCCAATAATATATTTTATGTTCAAGTTCACCATCACTTGAGCTTATGCTATAGTGGTCTTCAATTGTTCTTAGTCCAAAATCCTTCTTGTTCTTTGGAAGGTGGTTCTTAAGTTTTTTACGTGTATTACACGTCATTTCATAGGTCATTAGAGACCCGATACGTTCTTCGATAAAAAAAGTATTCAAATTTTTTGATTCTTATATAGTCGTTATTTTCGAATCCCAATTCTTAGAAATAATTGTAAAATCTTGTTAACGAGTTCAAAATTAGAAAAGCATTTACTAAGAGCTTTTAAACCATTGATGATATCCGTAAAACGAGTGTACATGTCAACAACGGTTTCGCTCGGCTTCATTCGAAATAGTTTAAAATCGAGCATTAAAAGATTGACCTTTGAAACTTTTAATCTACTTGTGCCTTCGTGAGTGATTTCAAGAATGTGCCAAATGTCAAAAGCAGTTTCGCAAGTAGAAACCCGATTAAACTCGTTTTTGTCGAAGGCGCAAAATAGAGCGTTCATAGCTCTAGCATTTAAAGAAAAACTCTTCTTCTCCAAATCATTCCAATCTTTCATTAGAAGAGAAGACCTTTTAAAACCGGATTTAACAATATTTCATAAGTTCAAATCCAAAGAAAGCAAAAAAACTCTCATTCAAGTTTTCCAATATGTGTAGTCCATCCCATTGAAAAAGAGAGGACGAACGAGAGAAAGTCCCTCTTGAAGGCTGAAAGAGCCATTTCTCTTGGGTGTTAAACCAAATGAGAAATACGAGGCTCTGATACCAATTGTTAGGATCAAGAGTTGGGGTCGACACTAAGAGGGGGGGTGAATTAGTGCAGCGGTAAAAATTACGTCTTCGAAACTTCGTTGCGATTAAATCTGTTTATGTTGAAAACCGATTTCGGAAACTTAACTTGAAAGCGTACGGAAGAGCATAGTAGATGTAAAGCAAGTAAAGAGGTTTGCAGTTAAAATAAATTGCACAAATAAAATGCAAACAAGATTTTTATAGTAGTTCGGTCATCGTGACCTACATCCACTCCGCCGATTCCTCTTCCGTCGAGGCGACTGGCTTCTTAGAAATAATTGTAAAATCTTGTTAACGAGTTCAAAATTAGAAAAGCATTTACTAAGAGCTTTTAAACCATTGATGATATCCGTAAAACGAGTGTACATGTCAACAACGGTTTCGCTCGGCTTCATTCGAAATAGTTTAAAATCGAGCATTAAAAGATTGACCTTTGAAACTTTTAATCTACTTGTGCCTTCGTGAGTGATTTCAAGAATGTGCCAAATGTCAAAAGCAGTTTCGCAAGTAGAAACCCGATTAAACTCGTTTTTGTCGAAGGCGCAAAATAGAGCGTTCATAGCTCTAGCATTTAAAGAAAAACTCTTCTTCTCCAAATCATTCCAATCTTTCATTAGAAGAGAAGACCTTTTAAAACCGGATTTAACAATATTTCATAAGTTCAAATCCAAAGAAAGCAAAAAAACTCTCATTCAAGTTTTCCAATATGTGTAGTCCATCCCATTGAAAAAGAGAGGACGAACGAGAGAAAGTCCCTCTTGAAGGCTGAAAGAGCCATTTCTCTTGGGTGTTAAACCAAATGAGAAATACGAGGCTCTGATACCAATTGTTAGGATCAAGAGTTGGGGTCGACACTAAGAGGGGGGGTGAATTAGTGCAGCGGTAAAAATTACGTCTTCGAAACTTCGTTGCGATTAAATCTGTTTATGTTGAAAACCGATTTCGGAAACTTAACTTGAAAGCGTACGGAAGAGCATAGTAGATGTAAAGCAAGTAAAGAGGTTTGCAGTTAAAATAAATTGCACAAATAAAATGCAAACAAGATTTTTATAGTAGTTCGGTCATCGTGACCTACATCCACTCCGCCGATTCCTCTTCCGTCGAGGCCACTGGCATCCACTATCGATCTTCCTTTAATAGGCGAAGATCAACCTCCTTCTTACACCCCTCTTCTCTTTTTTATAGGTTTAGGAGTCAACCTTTACAAGCATATACACTCCTCTCTAAGGAGAATTCTAAAGTTATATCTAGATGAGGGATTTCTCAAGTGATTTCTACAGCGTTTTCTCACTTTAAAACTCTCTGTGCTTTCGTTAGTTAACCAGGGATGAGAGGGGTATTTATAGGCTTCAAGTTGATTGAAACTTGGAGCCTAAAAAGGTCTCATACCAGGTTTCCTAGGTACTGGTGGTACCACCGCCGTTCCTGGGTGGTACTATCACCGCAGGATTTGTATTGGGTGGTACCACTATCGAACAGGGGTTGTACCATAGCCCAGATTTCCTGGGGTGCTACTCCCCAAGCGGTGCCACCATCGGCCAAGGTTTCAGCACTATGGTTGGGCCTTGAATCTGGCCCAAACCAGCCCAATTTCGGGCCTAGTTGGCCCCTAAGAGAGTTGATGGGATTACCTCCCAATCCTAACTCTAATTATGTGCTAACTATGATTCCTAAGACATATTCTAAGCAAGATAAGTCCGATTTCTTCCAGCGAGCTTCCGACGATCTTCCGGTGAACTTCCGACGATCTCTCGGTAATGTTCCGACGGACTCCCGGCAAGCTCCTGGACTTCATGACAATCTTCTTGGTGAGTTCCAACGAGCTTCTTTGGCAAGCTCCTGGACTTCTCGGTTGGTTCCGGCAGAACTTCCGATGAACTCTCGAACTCCCAACGAAATCACGTTATTGACTCCGGGACTTCATTTTGCTTTATGCATTACTATTGTAGTTAATCCTGCACATGTAAAAACACACTTCGATCTAGACAATTAATACTAAGCATTAACCATGTTGTCTAGCATGTCATTGGTCCCTCGACGCTTCGTCCAATTCTTCGGCGCATCGTTCTCTCTTGCAGCCTATTGCCCAATCGGCTAGTTGACTCCGCAACTCTGATATCCTTGGTGCAATATCCCCTCTTCTTGGCCCGATGCCCGGATCCATGACCTAAAGCCTTCTGTCGATACGTCGACCGATCCTCCGGCTCGACGTCTAATCTTCTAACATGTTTCTCTCCGGCACAATATGATTCTTCTTGCTTTAATTGTCTCATCCTGATTAAAGCATCCTACGTAACTCAAAATGCAGATTAAAACATAAACACATATCAATTTGTTTCATCATCAAAATCTGAGATTCAATAAATAGTTGGTATCAGAGCCTGGTTCTCTCATTTGGTTTAATACCCAAGAGAGATTAAATGACTTTTTTTGGCAATCAAGAGGGTCACTCTATTGCTCATCCTTCTATGTTCAATGGGATAAACTATACATATTGAAAAATATGAATGCAGATTTTCTTGCTTTATATGGATTTTGATCTATGGAACTTTGTTGAGTTTAGTTTTTAAAAACTATCTAAACCAATGAATGAATGAAATGATTTTGAAAAGAAAATGTTTTCCATAAATGCTAAAGCTATAAACGCTTTATTTTGTACTTTAAACAAAAAAGAGTTTAATTATATTTTTATATGTAAAACTGTATATGATATTTGGTGCACATTTGAAGTTACTTATGAAGGTACAAATAGAGTAAAAGAATCTAAGATTAATCTTTTGGTATATAGTTTTAAATTATTTAGAATGAAGCTAAACGAAACCATTAGTGACATGTGTTGAATTTCGGATATTGATGATGAAGTCAATTGTTATTTGTTTATCTAATCTATATGTTGAGAAAAGTATGCAGGATTAACTACGATGGCAGTAAGACATGCAATAGATGTTATGCCATAGTCAAGATCAAGATCACATTGGGAGTTCGAGAGTTCATCGGAAGTCCGGACGTTCGTCGAAAATTCTGCGGGAATCAGCCGAGAAGTCCAGGAGCTTACCATAGAAGCTCGTTGGAACTCACCAAGAAGATCATCGCAAAGTCCAGGAGCTTGCCGGGAGTCCGCTAGAGCATCGCCGAGAGTTCGCCAGATGTTCGTCGGAAGTACGTCGGAAGCTCGCCGGAAGAAGTGATTGACGAACCGAAACATGAATTGCAGTAATAATGTCTTAATTGTCGTAGTTAGAGTATAGATTAAGTTAGGATTGGGAGATAATCCTACTAACTTAATTAGGCACCAACTGGGCCCTTAACAGACCCAAATTGGGCCGAATGAAACAGCTCATTCGGCCCCTAAATTCTTGGCCAACGGTGGCACTGCCTAGGAGACTCGATCTCCTAGGAATTCTGGGCAGTGGTACCACCCCTGTCAGGCAGTGGTACCGCCGGCAGTTATTGCTGTCAGCGGTGGTACCGCCCCTATCAAGCGGTGGTACCACCTGAGCTCGGTCTTCGAGCTCTGTCAGGCGGTAGTACCGCCCAGACTAAGCAGTTGTACCACCTAGTGTTAGATGACTTTTGGTATATAGTTTTAAATTATTTAGAATGAAGCTAAACGAAACCATTAGTGACATGTGTTGAATTTCGGATATTGATGATGAAGTCAATTGTTATTTGTTTATCTAATCTATATGTTGAGAAAAGTATGCAGGATTAACTACGATGGCAGTAAGACATGCAATAGATGTTATGCCATAGTCAAGATCAAGATCACATTGGGAGTTCGAGAGTTCATCGGAAGTCCGGACGTTCGTCGAAAATTCTGCGGGAATCAGCCGAGAAGTCCAGGAGCTTACCATAGAAGCTCGTTGGAACTCACCAAGAAGATCATCGCAAAGTCCAGGAGCTTGCCGGGAGTCCGCTAGAGCATCGCCGAGAGTTCGCCAGATGTTCGTCGGAAGTACGTCGGAAGCTCGCCGGAAGAAGTGATTGACGAACCGAAACATGAATTGCAGTAATAATGTCTTAATTGTCGTAGTTAGAGTATAGATTAAGTTAGGATTGGGAGATAATCCTACTAACTTAATTAGGCACCAACTGGGCCCTTAACAGACCCAAATTGGGCCGAATGAAACAGCTCATTCGGCCCCTAAATTCTTGGCCAACGGTGGCACTGCCTAGGAGACTCGATCTCCTAGGAATTCTGGGCAGTGGTACCACCCCTGTCAGGCAGTGGTACCGCCGGCAGTTATTGCTGTCAGCGGTGGTACCGCCCCTATCAAGCGGTGGTACCACCTGAGCTCGGTCTTCGAGCTCTGTCAGGCGGTAGTACCGCCCAGACTAAGCAGTTGTACCACCTAGTGTTAGATGACAGGTAGTAGTACCGCCCAGTAATGGCGGTGGTACCGCTAGGACCCCGGAAATCTAGGAATGGGCACTTTTAGGCTTCATTTTTGAACTCATTGGGGCCTATAAAAACCCCACCCTTTCTTGTATGAAAGGGCATGAAAAACTTGACATTATCTTGAGTCTTTGAGGCCTTAAGGTGTTATAAAAGCTAGAGTTCTCTTCTTTCTAAGTGTTAAGATCATTCAAGAGAGAAGTGAAACTTGTAAGGGTTGTCTCCTAAGCCCAGCAAAAAGAGAAAAGCTGCATCGCCAGGATCAACAGTGGTACCACCCAATGTCAAGTAGTGGTACCACCCAAACTGGTAGTGGTACCGCTTGGACATAGTCTCCTAGAGTGTATCAGGCAGTGGTACTCTCCAAGCAAGTAGTTGTTGAATCTCGTATTTTGATGATGAAGTCAATTGTAATTTGTTTGATCTAATCTATATGTTGAGAAAAGTGTGCAGGATTAACTACGATGGCAATAAGACATAAAGCAGGTGTTGTGCCGGAGTCAAGATCGAGATCACATTGGGAGTTCGAGAGTTCATCGGAAGTCCGGACGTTCGTTGGAAGTTCTACGGGAACCAACCGAGAAGTCCAAGAGCTTGCCATAGAATCTCGTCGGAACTCGCCAAGAAGATCATCACAAAATCTAGGAGCTTGCCGGGAGTCCGCTGGAGCATTGCCGAGAATTCGTCGAATGTTCACCGGAAGTACGCCAAGAGCTCGCCGGAAGAGTAATTGACGCATCGGAACAAGAAGTGCAGTAAACATGTCTTAATTATCGTAGTTAGAGTGTAAATTTATGATTGGGAGGTAATCCCACTAACTTAATTTGGGGCCAACTAGGCCCTTGACAGGGCTGAATTGGGCCGAATGGAGCAGCCCATTCAGCCCCTAAATTTCTGGCCGGCGGTGGCACCGCTTGGGAGACTCGGTCTCCCAAGAATTCTAGGTGGTGGCACCGCCCTTGTGAGGCGGTGGTACTATCGGTGGTTATTGCTGTCAGCAGTGGTACCGCCCCTGTCAGGCGATGGTACCGCTAGAGCTCGGTCTCCGAGCTCTGTCAAGCGGTAGTATCGCCCAGTAATGGCGGTGGTATCGTTAGGACCCTGGAAATCCGGGATAAGACACTTCTTGGCTCCATTTTTGAAAGCCATTAGGGTCCATAAAAACCCCACCCTTTTCTGCATGAAAGGACCCTAAAATCTTGATATATTCTCGAGTCTTTGAAGTGTTAAAGAGTTGTAAAAGTGCTAGAGTTCTCCTCCTCCCTTTCTAAGTGTTGAGATCATTCGAGAGAGGAGTGAAACTTGTAAGGGTTGTCTCCTAAACCCGGCAAAAGGAGAAAAACTGTAAAAGGTGGTTGGCCTTCGCCCATTGAAGGAAGGCCTCTAGTGGACGCCGGTGACCTTGTTGAAGGAGGAAGCCGATAGTGGATGTAGGTCACATTGATCGAACCACTCTAAAAACTCGGTTTGCATTTACTTTGAGCAACTTTCCTTTATAGCAAACTGCCTCTCCTCCTTATTGTGCCTTAACTACATTTACTTACGCTTTGACATAAACATTTTCCGAGATCGGCTTTACTCGTGCCAAAACCTTACAAAACCGACGCTTTTCATTTGTGCAATTTACCATAAGTTCCCTTCCAAAAAGTTGGGATCCAAAGGTAACTACAATTTAAGAAACAAAGGACTTGAATATCTTTCCTTTAGAAGAACTCATATGATCATTAATGACTTATGAATGTCTTGTAAGGTATATGATGAACATGAGAACAACCTTTCAAAGAACAAGAATAATATTATACTTAAAACCAAAGAAGACCACTCGAGTGAAAGCTCAAGTGATGATGATGATATATAACTCTATACAAGAAAATTTAAAAAGTTCATGAAAAAGAACAAGACTAATTCTATAAAACGAGAATATTTTATGGATGTTGTCAATAGTTTAAAAGCTCTCAGTAAATGTTATACTAATTTTGAATTAGTTAACAAAATTTTAAGTTCCCTTCCAAAAAGTTGGGATCCAAAGGTAACTACAATTTAAGAAACAAAGGACTTGAATATCTTTCCTTTAGAAGAACTCATATGATCATTAATGACTTATGAATGTCTTGTAAGGTATATGATGAACATGAGAACAACCTTTCAAAGAACAAGAATAATATTATACTTAAAACCAAAGAAGACCACTCGAGTGAAAGCTCAAGTGATGATGATGATATATAACTCTATACAAGAAAATTTAAAAAGTTCATGAAAAAGAACAAGACTAATTCTATAAAACGAGAATATAAAAATAAACTAAAAAATGATACAATCATTTGTTATGAATGTAAAAAACCAGAACACTTAAAAAGTGAGTGTCCATAACTAATGAAGAAGATGCTAGCATGAAAGAAGAAGAAAATACTCAAGGTGACTTAGGACAAATCAAGTACATAAGAAGATGAAGTGGAGAACTATGCATTGATAGCTTTCGGTAATAAGGTATGTGACTCAAGTGAAACAACTCGAGCGAAAGCTCAAGTGATGATGATAATATATAACTCAACACAAGAATGAATTAGAGTGAATTGGAGAAGAAGACTTTCGCTTTAAATGCCAAGGCTATGAATGCCTTGTTTTGTGCTCTAGATAAAAACAAGTTCAATCGAGTTTCAATTTTTGAAACGGTGATAAATTGCTAAAAAAGGATCATGTTTCTGTTTGTTGAATCTCGGATTTTGATGATGAAACCAATTGATAGTCTCTATCTGATTTACGTTTTGAGTGACACAGGAAGTTTCGATCAAGGAGAGACAATTGAAGTAGGAAGAATCATGTTCGGCCAGAGTGGAATATGTTAGAAGATTGGACGTCGAGCCGGAGAATCAATCGACGTGTCGATAGAAGACTTCGGGCTGAAAATTTGGGCATTGGGTCAAGAAGAACATAAATTATATCAAGAAAATCGGAGTTGTGGAGGTCAACTGACCGATTGGGCAATAGGCCACAAGAGAGGATGATGCGTAGAAGAATTTTTAGGACACACACTTGTTTCTTGGACTTCCAAGAAATAAAATTCGGTTGCACTATCTACAACCGAAGCAGAGTACATTGTAGCTAGTGCATGTTGTAAACAAGTTGTGTGGATGAAAAACACTTTAGAGGATTATAAGATTCATCTTAAAAATATCCCCATAAAATGTGATAACACTAGTCTAATATAGCTCATTAGGAGGCCCATTCAATGACCCAAATGTTGGGCCAAGCGGTGGCACCTCTAGAGTTAGCGGTAGAACCGCATGTTAGTTGGAAAACTCGAAAAACTCGATCTCCGAGGCTGTCAGACGGTGGTACCACCCAGTGACAGTGTGTTAGGCAGTGGTACTGCCAGACTGGGCAGTGGTACCACCCAGTGTTATGCTATAGGTGGTGGTACCGCCCAGTGCAAGCGGTGGTACTGTTAGTACCTTAAAATCTCAGGGATTTAAATTTTGGGCTCCAAATTTGAATCCATTTGGGGCCTATAAATACCGTACTCTTTCCTGCTTAGGATCGCAAGAATTGGGTAGAAAAGGGGAAAGAATCTTTGATGAAAAAGAGTTGAAAAAGCTTGAAAAGTATTGAGTGTTCCCCTCCACCTCTTAGAATTTAGAGTTCATTCTAAGAGAGATGTGAAACTTGTAAAGGTTCTCTCCTGAGTCTGTCAAAAGGAGAATAGAGTTGTAAGATAGAGATTGGTCTTCGCCTATTAAAGAAAGACCATTAATAGATACCGATGGCCACGATGGAAAAGGAATCAGTCGAGTGAATATAGGTCACGATGATCGAACCATTATAAAAATCTGATTTATATTTTTTTTAAATAATTTACTTTAATTATAAACTTCCTTACTATACTCTATCATAAGTTTTCAATTGCTTATCACAGCCCTATCTACAATGTCTTGAGAACAACTATATTGTTAGATGCCTAAGCCTGATAAAGCCTGCTTACAGGCTGGATATTGCAGCTACTACAGGCTGAAAATGCCCATGCTTACAGCCTGTAATTGCTGCACCATCCAGCTATTACAGGCTGGATAGTGCAGCTACGCCAACCTATAAATTTCAAATCACACCGTCTGCATGCTCACAGTATCTTAAACAAAGGAATGTTTGGAGGACATGACATGACAACATCTTATTATTCTTCCTTGTCACCAGTCCTCAATGTCATAAAGAAAGTATAGTTTGGAGGACATGATATCATCCTCTTTTCTTTGTTGCCCTATTTCTGTTCTTCGTCAGCATCGCATCCTTGGTGTATTACCCTGTGTTTCTTCTCGGAGAAGACCCCTTAACGGCGACCTCCGGTAATGGACCTCATGAGCGGTTGATACTTCCGCAAGCAATCGTCCTGGAAGACAATCCCACCACCACCCCCTTCACTACATAAACGTACCACCTATCTCCCTCTCTGAGACACTCGCATATTGCTCACAAATGGCTCCGAGTGGTGTGGTTTTCTATCTTCTCCTCTCTATCACACTTGCATGGATAAGACTGTGCTATCCTTCTCAGGTATGCTTTTCCTTTTGCTTGTTTGTTTCAGGTGATTTTTCCTTTGATTTTCTAGTGGTCTCGAGTGCTTCTTCTCTCAATTGTGTGTTCCTTCAGGTCCATGTTGTTTATATGGGCAGCAAGGGGAGTCAGAGTTCCGACGACGTTTTGAAGCAGAATCACCAAATTCTCACTGCAGTTCACGGAGGAAGGTCAGTTTCTGTTTCAATTCTGGATTTTAGCTGGTTTCGAGGGAAGTTTGTCCATTTTGTATAGGTAATATATATGATTTTAAGAAATTTGGTCCATCAACAGAACGGAGGAAGCGCAAGCATCACATGTTTATAGTTATAGCAATGGATTCAAAGGATTTGCTGCAAAACTTAGTAAAGAACAGGCTTCACAAATGGCTGGTGATTTTTCTCGTTGATGATGCCCAGTGGATGCACTTTCTTCTCAAAACTTACTCCTTTGGTTAATCTGGAATTGGTTTCTTCGTGATGCAGAGATGCCCGGCGTGGTATCGGTGTTCCCGAACCTGAAGAGAAGCTTGCATACAACTCACTCGTGGGATTTCATTGGCCTCGGAACCAACGAGGAGATGGAGATTTCAGGATTTTCTACCAAGAACCAAGAGAATGTCATCATCGGATTCATTGATACAGGTGTGGTGGCCTTGTTGATGTTGCAGATACTGCAAGTTGAGTCAGGGATATGGCCACACTCTTGATTCATGCTTCTCTTACTGTTCTCAATTGATTGAGTTCTTCACAGGGATATGGCCAGAGTCTCCTAGTTTCAGTGACGTCGGGATGCCGGAAGTTCCTTCAAGATGGAAAGGACAATGCCAAGCCGGAGAATCCTTTACACAGTCTTCCTGCAACAAGTACCTTCGATGCTTATCTTGATGTGGGATTTAGTAACTTTGTTTCAATTGATATTTTCTAAGTGTTGAGATCATTCAAGAGAGGAGTGAAACTTGTAAGGGTTGTCTCCTAAGCCCGACAAAAGGAGAAAAGCTATAAAAGGGTGGTTGGCCTTCACCTATTGAAAGAAGGCCTCTAGTAGACGCCGGTGATCTCATCGAAGGAGGAAGCTGATAGTGGATGTAGGTCACGTTGACCGAACCACTCTAAAAACTCGGTTTGCATTTACTTTGAGCAACTTTCTTTTATAGCAAACTGCCTCTCCTCCTTACTGTGCCTTAACTACGTTTACTTATGCTTTGACATAAATATTTTTCGAGATCGGCTTTAATCCTACCAAGACCTTACAAAACCGACACTTTTCATTTGTGCACTTTACCTTACTGCAAATCACCTTAGTCTTTTCTTGCTCTTTCACGAAAGGTTTCAAGTTCAAAGTTCTTCTAGAAAGGATTGAGTTGAAACCATTCTTATTGAATCAGCTTTAATCGAAATAAGTTTATTAAAATCGTAAAAGTTTTTCGCTGTACTAATTCACCCTCCCCTCTTAGTGTGCTCTTGATCCTAACAACATGTACACTCGTTTTATAGATGTTGTCAATGGTTTAATAGCTCTCAGTAAATGTTATACTAATTTTGAAGTGGTTAACAAAATTTTAAGTTCCCTTCCAAAAAGTTGGGATCCAAAGGTAACTACAATTTAAGAAACAAAGGACTTGAATATCTTTCCTTTAGAAGAACTCATATGATCATTAATGACTTATGAATGTCTTGTAAGGTATATGATGAACATGAGAACAACCTTTCAAAGAACAAGAATAATATTATACTTAAAACCAAAGAAGACCACTCGAGTGAAAGCTCAAGTGATGATGATGATATATAACTCTATACAAGAAAATTTAAAAAGTTCATGAAAAAGAACAAGACTAATTCTATAAAACGAGAATATAAAAATAAACTAAAAAATGATACAATCATTTGTTATGAATGTAAAAAACCAGAACACTTAAAAAGTGAGTGTCCATAACTAATGAAGAAGATGCTAGCATGAAAGAAGAAGAAAATACTCAAGGTGACTTAGGACAAATCAAGTACATAAGAAGATGAAGTGGAGAACTATGCATTGATAGCTTTCGGTAATAAGGTATGTGACTCAAGTGAAACATCTTTACCTTATGATGAATTACTTGATGCATTTCATGATTTATATGATAATCTTAAAATAGTTGATAAGAAATATAAATTGCTAAAAAAGGATCATGTTTCTGTTTGTTGAATCTCGGATTTTGATGATGAAACCAATTGATAGTCTCTATCTGATTTACGTTTTGAGTGACACAGGAAGTTTCGATCAAGGAGAGACAATTGAAGTAGGAAGAATCATGTTGGGCCAGAGTGGAATATGTTAGAAGATTGGACGTCGAGCCGGAGAATCAATCGACGTGTCGATAGAAGACTTCGGGCTGAAAATTTGGGCATTGGGTCAAGAAGAACATAAATTATATCAAGAAAATCGGAGTTGTGGAGGTCAACTGACCGATTGGGCAATAGGCCACAAGAGAGGATGATGCGTAGAAGAATTGGACGAAGTGTCGAACTAATGACATGACCGGATAACATTTGATGAGCTTTGTAATAATTGTCTAGATCGAAGTATGTTTTAGGTTTAATTGAGTCGGTATTGGGGTGAAACAGTGCCAACTCAATTAGGGGTCAATTGGGCCTAAATTAGGAGTAATTTGAGCTCATTAGGAGGCCCATTCAATGACCCAAATGTTGGGCCAAGCGGTGGCACCTCTAGAGTTAGCGGTAGAACCGCATGTTAGTTGGAAAACTCGAAAAACTCGATCTCCGAGGCTGTCAGACGGTGGTACCACCCAGTGACAGTGTGTTAGGCAGTGGTACTGCCAGACTGGGCAGTGGTACCACCCAGTGTTATGCTATAGGTGGTGGTACCGCCCAGTGCAAGCGGTGGTACTGTTAGTACCTTAAAATCTCAGGGATTTAAATTTTGGGCTCCAAATTTGAATCCATTTGGGGCCTATAAATACCGTACTCTTTCCTGCTTAGGATCGCAAGAATTGGGTAGAAAAGGGGAAAGAATCTTTGATGAAAAAGAGTTGAAAAAGCTTGAAAAGTATTGAGTGTTCCCCTCCACCTCTTAGAATTTAGAGTTCATTCTAAGAGAGATGTGAAACTTGTAAAGGTTCTCTCCTGAGTCTGTCAAAAGGAGAATAGAGTTGTAAGATAGAGATTGGTCTTCGCCTATTAAAGAAAGACCATTAATAGATACCGATGGCCACGATGGAAAAGGAATCAGTCGAGTGAATATAGGTCACGATGATCGAACCATTATAAAAATCTGATTTATATTTTTTTTAAATAATTTACTTTAATTATAAACTTCCTTACTATACTCTACCATAAGTTTTCAATTGCTTATCACAGCCCTATCTACAATGTCTTGAGAACAACTATATTGTTAGATGCCTAAAGCCTGATAAAGCCTGCTTACAGGCTGGATATTGCAGCTACTACAGGCTGAAAATGCCCATGCTTACAGCCTGTAATTGCTGCACCATCCAGCTATTACAGGCTGGATAGTGCAGCTACGCCAACCTATAAATTTCAAATCACACCGTCTGCATGCTCACAGTATCTTAAACAAAGGAATGTTTGGAGGACATGACATGACAACATCTTATTATTCTTCCTTGTCACCAGTCCTCAATGTCATAAAGAAAGTATAGTTTGGAGGACATGATATCATCCTCTTTTCTTTGTTGCCCTATTTCTGTTCTTCGTCAGCATCGCATCCTTGGTGTATTACCCTGTGTTTCTTCTCGGAGAAGACCCCTTAACGGCGACCTCCGGTAATGGACCTCATGAGCGGTTGATACTTCCGCAAGCAATCGTCCTGGAAGACAATCCCACCACCACCCCCTTCACTACATAAACGTACCACCTATCTCCCTCTCTGAGACACTCGCATATTGCTCACAAATGGCTCCGAGTGGTGTGGTTTTCTATCTTCTCCTCTCTATCACACTTGCATGGATAAGACTGTGCTATCCTTCTCAGGTATGCTTTTCCTTTTGCTTGTTTGTTTCAGGTGATTTTTCCTTTGATTTTCTAGTGGTCTCGAGTGCTTCTTCTCTCAATTGTGTGTTCCTTCAGGTCCATGTTGTTTATATGGGCAGCAAGGGGAGTCAGAGTTCCGACGACGTTTTGAAGCAGAATCACCAAATTCTCACTGCAGTTCACGGAGGAAGGTCAGTTTCTGTTTCAATTCTGGATTTTAGCTGGTTTCGAGGGAAGTTTGTCCATTTTGTATAGGTAATATATATGATTTTAAGAAATTTGGTCCATCAACAGAACGGAGGAAGCGCAAGCATCACATGTTTATAGTTATAGCAATGGATTCAAAGGATTTGCTGCAAAACTTAGTAAAGAACAGGCTTCACAAATGGCTGGTGATTTTTCTCGTTGATGATGCCCAGTGGATGCACTTTCTTCTCAAAACTTACTCCTTTGGTTAATCTGGAATTGGTTTCTTCGTGATGCAGAGATGCCCGGCGTGGTATCGGTGTTCCCGAACCTGAAGAGAAGCTTGCATACAACTCACTCGTGGGATTTCATTGGCCTCGGAACCAACGAGGAGATGGAGATTTCAGGATTTTCTACCAAGAACCAAGAGAATGTCATCATCGGATTCATTGATACAGGTGTGGTGGCCTTGTTGATGTTGCAGATACTGCAAGTTGAGTCAGGGATATGGCCACACTCTTGATTCATGCTTCTCTTACTGTTCTCAATTGATTGAGTTCTTCACAGGGATATGGCCAGAGTCTCCTAGTTTCAGTGACGTCGGGATGCCGGAAGTTCCTTCAAGATGGAAAGGACAATGCCAAGCCGGAGAATCCTTTACACAGTCTTCCTGCAACAAGTACCTTCGATGCTTATCTTGATGTGGGATTTAGTAACTTTGTTTCAATTGATATTGATGTTCTTCGATGCTTAAAGGAAAGTAATTGGAGCAAGATACTATCTAAGTGGATATGAAGCAGAAGAAAGAAGCCACGGTGACTCCAAGGATGCAGATAAGGCTGCCAAGTTCAAGTCTCCAAGGGACAGTTCAGGCCACGGTAGCCACACGGCCTCCATTGCTGCTGGCCGGTATGTGAGTGACATGAACCAGTCTGGGGGCTGGAGGAGCTCGTGGAGGCGCTCCAATGTCGAGGATTTCAGTCTATAAGACATGTTGGGACTCGGGCTGCTATGATGCCGACTTACTAGCAGCCTTCGATGACGCAATTAGAGATGGAGTGGACATACTATCTGTGTCTTTAGGCCCCAATTATCCTGAAGCAGATTACTTCAACGATGCAATCTCGATAGGCTCATTCCACGCTACCAGCCACGGTATTCGGGTTGTTTCATCCGCTGGCAATGTCGGAAGTCGAGGCTCTGCAACTAATCTTGCACCGTGGATGCTCACAGTGGTTTCTAAGTGTTGAGATCATTCAAGAGAGGAGTGAAACTTGTAAGGGTTGTCTCCTAAGCCCGACAAAAGGAGAAAAGCTATAAAAGGGTGGTTGGCCTTCACCTATTGAAAGAAGGCCTCTAGTAGACGCCGGTGATCTCATCGAAGGAGGAAGCTGATAGTGGATGTAGGTCACGTTGACCGAACCACTCTAAAAACTCGGTTTGCATTTACTTTGAGCAACTTTCTTTTATAGCAAACTGCCTCTCCTCCTTACTGTGCCTTAACTACGTTTACTTATGCTTTGACATAAATATTTTTCGAGATCGGCTTTAATCCTACCAAGACCTTACAAAACCGACACTTTTCATTTGTGCACTTTACCTTACTGCAAATCACCTTAGTCTTTTCTTGCTCTTTCACGAAAGGTTTCAAGTTCAAAGTTCTTCTAGAAAGGATTGAGTTGAAACCATTCTTATTGAATCAGCTTTAATCGAAATAAGTTTATTAAAATCGTAAAAGTTTTTCGCTGTACTAATTCACCCTCCCCTCTTAGTGTGCTCTTGATCCTAACAACATGTACACTCGTTTTATAGATGTTGTCAATGGTTTAATAGCTCTCAGTAAATGTTATACTAATTTTGAAGTGGTTAACAAAATTTTAAGTTCCCTTCCAAAAAGTTGGGATCCAAAGGTAACTACAATTTAAGAAACAAAGGACTTGAATATCTTTCCTTTAGAAGAACTCATATGATCATTAATGACTTATGAATGTCTTGTAAGGTATATGATGAACATGAGAACAACCTTTCAAAGAACAAGAATAATATTATACTTAAAACCAAAGAAGACCACTCGAGTGAAAGCTCAAGTGATGATGATGATATATAACTCTATACAAGAAAATTTAAAAAGTTCATGAAAAAGAACAAGACTAATTCTATAAAACGAGAATATAAAAATAAACTAAAAAATGATACAATCATTTGTTATGAATGTAAAAAACCAGAACACTTAAAAAGTGAGTGTCCATAACTAATGAAGAAGATGCTAGCATGAAAGAAGAAGAAAATACTCAAGGTGACTTAGGACAAATCAAGTACATAAGAAGATGAAGTGGAGAACTATGCATTGATAGCTTTCGGTAATAAGGTATGTGACTCAAGTGAAACATCTTTACCTTATGATGAATTACTTGATGCATTTCATGATTTATATGATAATCTTAAAATAGTTGATAAGAAATATAAATTGCTAAAAAAGGATCATGTTTCTGTTTGTTGAATCTCGGATTTTGATGATGAAACCAATTGATAGTCTCTATCTGATTTACGTTTTGAGTGACACAGGAAGTTTCGATCAAGGAGAGACAATTGAAGTAGGAAGAATCATGTTGGGCCAGAGTGGAATATGTTAGAAGATTGGACGTCGAGCCGGAGAATCAATCGACGTGTCGATAGAAGACTTCGGGCTGAAAATTTGGGCATTGGGTCAAGAAGAACATAAATTATATCAAGAAAATCGGAGTTGTGGAGGTCAACTGACCGATTGGGCAATAGGCCACAAGAGAGGATGATGCGTAGAAGAATTGGACGAAGTGTCGAACTAATGACATGACCGGATAACATTTGATGAGCTTTGTAATAATTGTCTAGATCGAAGTATGTTTTAGGTTTAATTGAGTCGGTATTGGGGTGAAACAGTGCCAACTCAATTAGGGGTCAATTGGGCCTAAATTAGGAGTAATTTGAGCTCATTAGGAGGCCCATTCAATGACCCAAATGTTGGGCCAAGCGGTGGCACCTCTAGAGTTAGCGGTAGAACCGCATGTTAGTTGGAAAACTCGAAAAACTCGATCTCCGAGGCTGTCAGACGGTGGTACCACCCAGTGACAGTGTGTTAGGCAGTGGTACTGCCAGACTGGGCAGTGGTACCACCCAGTGTTATGCTATAGGTGGTGGTACCGCCCAGTGCAAGCGGTGGTACTGTTAGTACCTTAAAATCTCAGGGATTTAAATTTTGGGCTCCAAATTTGAATCCATTTGGGGCCTATAAATACCGTACTCTTTCCTGCTTAGGATCGCAAGAATTGGGTAGAAAAGGGGAAAGAATCTTTGATGAAAAAGAGTTGAAAAAGCTTGAAAAGTATTGAGTGTTCCCCTCCACCTCTTAGAATTTAGAGTTCATTCTAAGAGAGATGTGAAACTTGTAAAGGTTCTCTCCTGAGTCTGTCAAAAGGAGAATAGAGTTGTAAGATAGAGATTGGTCTTCGCCTATTAAAGAAAGACCATTAATAGATACCGATGGCCACGATGGAAAAGGAATCAGTCGAGTGAATATAGGTCACGATGATCGAACCATTATAAAAATCTGATTTATATTTTTTTTAAATAATTTACTTTAACTATAAACTTCCTTACTATACTCTACCATAAGTTTTCAATTGCTTATCACAGCCCTATCTACAATGTCTTGAGAACAACTATATTGTTAGATGCCTAAAGCCTGATAAAGCCTGCTTACAGGCTGGATATTGCAGCTACTACAGGCTGAAAATGCCCATGCTTACAGCCTGTAATTGCTGCACCATCCAGCTATTACAGGCTGGATAGTGCAGCTACGCCAACCTATAAATTTCAAATCACACCGTCTGCATGCTCACAGTATCTTAAACAAAGGAATGTTTGGAGGACATGACATGACAACATCTTATTATTCTTCCTTGTCACCAGTCCTCAATGTCATAAAGAAAGTATAGTTTGGAGGACATGATATCATCCTCTTTTCTTTGTTGCCCTATTTCTGTTCTTCGTCAGCATCGCATCCTTGGTGTATTACCCTGTGTTTCTTCTCGGAGAAGACCCCTTAACGGCGACCTCCGGTAATGGACCTCATGAGCGGTTGATACTTCCGCAAGCAATCGTCCTGGAAGACAATCCCACCACCACCCCCTTCACTACATAAACGTACCACCTATCTCCCTCTCTGAGACACTCGCATATTGCTCACAAATGGCTCCGAGTGGTGTGGTTTTCTATCTTCTCCTCTCTATCACACTTGCATGGATAAGACTGTGCTATCCTTCTCAGGTATGCTTTTCCTTTTGCTTGTTTGTTTCAGGTGATTTTTCCTTTGATTTTCTAGTGGTCTCGAGTGCTTCTTCTCTCAATTGTGTGTTCCTTCAGGTCCATGTTGTTTATATGGGCAGCAAGGGGAGTCAGAGTTCCGACGACGTTTTGAAGCAGAATCACCAAATTCTCACTGCAGTTCACGGAGGAAGGTCAGTTTCTGTTTCAATTCTGGATTTTAGCTGGTTTCGAGGGAAGTTTGTCCATTTTGTATAGGTAATATATATGATTTTAAGAAATTTGGTCCATCAACAGAACGGAGGAAGCGCAAGCATCACATGTTTATAGTTATAGCAATGGATTCAAAGGATTTGCTGCAAAACTTAGTAAAGAACAGGCTTCACAAATGGCTGGTGATTTTTCTCGTTGATGATGCCCAGTGGATGCACTTTCTTCTCAAAACTTACTCCTTTGGTTAATCTGGAATTGGTTTCTTCGTGATGCAGAGATGCCCGGCGTGGTATCGGTGTTCCCGAACCTGAAGAGAAGCTTGCATACAACTCACTCGTGGGATTTCATTGGCCTCGGAACCAACGAGGAGATGGAGATTTCAGGATTTTCTACCAAGAACCAAGAGAATGTCATCATCGGATTCATTGATACAGGTGTGGTGGCCTTGTTGATGTTGCAGATACTGCAAGTTGAGTCAGGGATATGGCCACACTCTTGATTCATGCTTCTCTTACTGTTCTCAATTGATTGAGTTCTTCACAGGGATATGGCCAGAGTCTCCTAGTTTCAGTGACGTCGGGATGCCGGAAGTTCCTTCAAGATGGAAAGGACAATGCCAAGCCGGAGAATCCTTTACACAGTCTTCCTGTTCTGTGGGAACTAGCCGAGAAGTCCAGGAGGTTACCATAGAAGCTCGTCGGAACTCGCTAAGAAGATCGTCGCAAAGTCCAGGAGCTTGTCAGGAGTCCGCCGGAGCATTGCCGAGAGTTCGTCGGATATTCGCCGGAAGTACGCCGGAAGAAACGATTGACGCATCGGAACACGAATTGCACTAATTATGTCTTAATTATCGTAATTAGAGTATAGATTAAGTTAGGATTGGGTGGTAATCCCACTAACTTAATTAGGGGCCAACTGGGCCCTTAATAGACCCAAATTGGGCCGAATGGAACAGCCTATTTGGCCCTTGAATTCCTAGCCGGCGGTGGCACCGCTTGGGAGACTTGGTCTCCTAGGATTTCTGGGTGGTGGTATCACCCCTGTCGGGTGGTGGTACCGCCCTTGTCAAGTGGTGGTACCGTCGACAATTATTGCTGTCAACGATGGTACCGCCGGCAATTATTGCTACCAGCAGTGGTACCGCCCGAGCTCGATCTTTGAGTGTTGTCCCAGACTGAGTGGTTGTACCGCCCAGTGTCAGATGACAAAGGTTAGTATCGCCCAGTAATTGCGGTGGTACCGCCAAGACCTCGGAAATCCGAGAATGGACACTTTTAGGCTCCATTTTTGAACTCATTGGGGCCTATAAAAACCCCACCCTTTCCTGCATGAAA
>LVTN01000477.1:3928-16219 GCA_001649415.1 Musa itinerans | reverse complement strand
ATGTATATAGATATATATGTATATATATATATATATATATATTTGTGTGTGTGTCTTATCTGTTGTAGACATTATAGTCCATTTCGTTTACTTTCTATTCTTAAAAAGAACTATAAAAACTACGATCAATTAGGTATACTTCTCTTACGTATACAAGTGTTTTATAGAGTTCAAGGATCACATATGTACTCGCAGTTGCCACCCTTGGGAGTGTCGTAAATCATAAGGGATGAAGAAAACATAATAAGAAGTTTGATACGAGCTACTACATCAGTACATTAAGTAGTGTAATTATACAAGTGGGTTCTGATTCTAACAACTTAGCAGCCATAACAAGTGGATGACATACCTCTACTGTCGAGGATATATATTCCTCGTTTTCTACTTACGATCTTGCCCCTCAATTCGATATATATATATATATATATATATATATATATATATATATATATATATAACGACTAGTTGTGCTTAATACTTCTGCAGCTACCACGTCCAATGTTGTCCATGAGGAACTCCCCAATTCCTTCTCCTATCCCCTCGATCAATCCCCCAATAATCCCAACCAACGCCTGAGTCGTGAGCTTCGCCGCGGTGCCGAGCATGTTGTTATGTTTGTCCGGCGACCGTAAACCATGAACATAAAGGCCGTTAACCATGTCTTTTGCACAGACCGCATGGAGACAGTAGCCGCACGCTGCTGCACATCGGTAAACCTGCCCAGATCTCTTCCTCTGGCACACATTGCAGACTGTGCTGGCATCTCCGGTCGCAACTGCTGCAGACGGTGAAAGAACTAAGGGATGTTGATGTGTCGGAAAGTTCATCACCACACGCATCGCCGCGCAGCAAGGATGCATCTCGAAGCTGCAAGTGGTGCAACGAAAACCAAATCCTTTGGCTGCTTTGCCACAGACGTCGCATTTCCAACGTAGAAAACCGCCTTCATCATGATCCGTCGTGAATGAAATGAGCATGTACACATACATACAGATATTATAATTAGGTTCTGCATGAAGTTTTACGACGTTTACGTGAATCTGAACAGTGTGGTGCAAGGAGGTCTACCTGGTTTGGTGAAGAATACGAGCTGATGCTTGTGATGAAAGGGATGGTTGTGTAGAGCAGGAGGAGCGAGTGCACAGAAGTCATGCAGATCGAATCCACATGTTTGGCATCTGAACCTCCTACCGGCACCATATTCCTTGCAGCCCATACATGTGAAGAGGTAGGGTAAGCTGATCTGAAGTAATGGGTGTTGCGGGTGGCTAAAATGGAGGAGTTGGTCTCCCCGTAGGTTCGGGTTTGGGGCGGCTGGAAGATCCATGGCAGTCGACGTCGTCCCAAGTTTTCTTGGTTTCTTGGCAGTAAGATTGCTCATGCTTCCTCCTGCTCCTCCTCCTCCTTCGAGAATGCACTGCTTTTCGTGGAAGGCGGCAGAGTATCGATGAATATATGCTGGGAAAAAGCAACAAAGTATCCTGTACTGTGATCTGAGAAGCACATGCCATTGAGGATTCCCCCAAGATATGAACTGATGGGCTTGCTAACTTGCTCACAGCTGTAACGTACATCTGCCACCATGGGCAGCTAAGCATATTGGTGGCAGCAGAAATCAAACTCAAGCTGTCCCACATGAAGCTTCTTTAGGGCAAGACGACCGAGCTGTAGACCACGTAAATCTTCTCTTTGATGGGAACTTCACATTGTTAAGAGCATTACAACGTAAAAGATCAGACACTGGCATTGTCTTCTCCTAGAAGCCAAGCTGAAGCTTTTGCAAGTCAATTCATGTAACAATTTTCACAACGAAAGGAACTCGTGGAATCGAATATGTCCTTGTCATACTTACATCATCAGGATATATACAATCTCCTACCAAGAAACAAAACACGATACGGTATTGTCATCCTTACTTGACTGCTCTGTATTAAGATGGTTAGCATATGTTTGAAGGAAACTATAGCAGCAAGAGCCATGATTAGAGACATAGTTTCATGATCAATCCAGTACTGTTTGCCCAAAAAAGAGTGTGACCTCCACAACTCTCTCTACTTTGTATCCAGCTCGATCTGCTTCCTATCATTGTGAACAGATAGCGATAGATCTTTCAAAAGGGGTTCTTATTCGATTCAGAAGGACCTACCAACTAATGAAAACGACGACCTATTGCCTAACTTTGTCGTGTGCTTAAAAGATGGTGTGATATTGATGTAAAGCAGCTTCAATTTGCTACTTTGGGATGCAGACCAGAATGCCATACAGCTTCTCCCACACGCTACCAAAGTTCTATTCATTCCCTCTTCGTGGTGCAAAGATTGGTTCGTCACGATTCATCAAACTTAAATGAAGGTAAAGGCTTTCCAGTTTACCGGGCTGGGAACTATAGAAGCGAAGAGAGAACATCAACATATTAAGGATCCACCGGGTTTTAGCATGGTGTATAATTATCAACAGATGTTTATGACGCTTACGTGAATAAAAAACACGACCCGTGCGATCTATTTCACTGTAGGAAACGGGCTTTGTGTTAGAGTGTTAATCTTGTTCACATCCACAAACTTCACATCTATAAAAATAATTCTTGCATGATACTAAACAAATTAAAATTAAAATTTAGTACTCAAATGACGAGAGAAATCCAATATGGATCTTATCTCATTGAATATAATACATTATATTGAGAGTCTTGGATATATAAAGTCATGTATTGTACCCCTTTGTGTGCGTGTGTGCTGAAGTTGTAACAAGTTTTTAGTAAATACATTTGAGAGGAAAACATCTTCCTTGTCCAAATTTATCTCATTCTACTCTTCCGTCTTCCTCCTTTATTGGTATTAAAGCCAAATTAACCAATGGCTTCCTCGAATGTATTCCCAATACAAATCCCTCGATTGATGAAGAAGAACTATGATTTATAGTGCATACAAATGAAGGCATTTCTAGATGCTCTAGATATATGGAAGTTTATAGAAGATAATTTCATTGAATCAAGTACAAAAAAAGATGCACAAATATATAAAGAAACAACAAAATAATTCAAAAATCAAAGAATGAGGAAGAAAAAAACCTTGTTCATTATACACTAATCTCTTGACAAAGCAACATTCAAGATTATCTCTTGATGATATCAAAGGGGATATGAGACACTTTTAAAATAACATTTGATGGTGTGAAAAAGGTGAAAAAGATATGCCTTCAAGCTTTTAAGAGGTAAATTTTGAAAACTACAATAAGACTACCTTCGATTACTTTTCCCAAGTCATTTCTATTATTCACCAAATGAGAAGGAATGATAAAAAAAATAAATGACCAAAGATAATGAAGAAAATTTTAAGATTTTTGGATCTAAAGTTTGATTCTGTTATCATAGCAATTGAAGAATCGAAAGGTCTAGAACAAATTTCTTTGGAACAATTAATGAATTCAAGCACATGAACAAAGGCTTACAATAAAAAGAAAAAAATAAGCAATTTGAGCAAACTCTACAACTAAACTTGCACTAAAAAAGAAAGGAGAACTGAAGTGTCAAAGAGATAGAGACCATGGGCAACATGGGCAACGAGGAAGTGGAAGAGGTCAACCTACTTAAGAAGCACAAAACAAGCATAATAGAGACAATACAAATGAAAGAAGTTGAAGCCATGGACGAGATAGAAAATGAGGTGTATGACAAATTTTGAATTCAATGTTTTGTTTGCAAAAAGTTTGGCCACTATGCTGCAAAATGCTATTATAATTCCAACAATATAAATTAGAATGTAAATTTTGTAAATATAAATGAAAAAATGATAATCTTATTCTAATAATGGTTAATGATAATCTGAAAGATGATTGATCTATGATATAGTATCTAGACACAAGGGCTTCTAGTCACACGAGTTGCTATAAAAAACTCTTTGCTGAAATTAATGACTTATTCTTGAACTAAGGATCAAGAATTGCTTTTGGTGATTTGTCATAAAGATCAAGAAAAGGCAAAAAAAAAATCTTGAACTAAGTAATCAGAAGCAAGTATGCGTTTTAAATGTTTACTATGATCCTGATATATTTTAAGCATGTATTGAAATGAAATATTTATCTCTTTTTATTTGTGATAAAGATAAGACTTTAATCTCTCATATGAAAATGAATAAAAATATGATGTTTAGGCACTAACAAAATAAATTATTTAAATTTTATTGTTGTAGATGATTCAATACTATGACATATTAGATCTTGACACTTAAATTTTGAGGCTTTGAAGCTTTTGAAGAAGAATAACATAGCGATAAGCTTGTCAAAGATTGAACGTCTAATCAAGTTTTATCATACATCATAAAAAATCAATAGAGGATACCGTTCAAG
The DNA here is from genome assembly GCA_001649415.1 of Musa itinerans. Taxonomy (NCBI): domain Eukaryota; kingdom Viridiplantae; phylum Streptophyta; class Magnoliopsida; order Zingiberales; family Musaceae; genus Musa; species Musa itinerans. The sequence continues at coordinate 11,872 of LVTN01000477.1, read as the reverse complement.
ATAATACAAACAAAAAGAGCAAAGCAATAGCTTGACTTAGTGCACTCGGATATATGTGATCTTATCACTCCTACATCAAGTGACAGAAATAGGTATTTTTTTACCTTCGCAAATGATTATAGTGGTAAAACTTAGGTTTATTTATTAAAGAAGAAGAAAGGAGTGTTTAGTAAATTTAAAAGTTTAAGAACTTATTTGAGACATAGAGTAGCTACAAACTAAAATAAGCACATTTAGAGAAGGTGAATACATATCAAATGAATCTAGAAGTTATTGTAAAGACTTTGGAATTATACATTAATGCATCATATCTTATATACCTCAACATAATATAATTTTGAAAGAAAAAATAGAATTATTTTTAATATAGTTCGAAGTATGTTTAAAAAATGAATGACTAATAAAGAATTTTGGGGAGTTACTATTGCATATACAGTTTACCTACTAAATAGGTTTTTGACAAAAATAATTGATAATGTTAGAAGAGGTATGAAGTTTGTAGAAGCCAAGATTTAACCACCTAAGAATATTTGAATGTATTGCTTATGCCAATATACTAGAAGAAAGAAGAATAAAGCTTGAAGACAAAAAGGTAAGTAATACATTTTGCTAGGTTATGGTGAGAATTCTAGTAGCCACAATTTATATATTGCTATCACTAAAAAAAGTTGTGATGTCAATGTTGAATTTGATGAAAGACAAATATAGAGTTGGAAAAACAAAAAACCATGAAAACAAGATATTATTTCAGAAGAAAAAAAGATGAAACAAGTAAATAGAGAAGATGTTTCTCATGAGTCGTCACTGTTCGAATACAAACCATAATATATGATTCACCACAATATATGATTAAAGTAGTTCAATTAGAAAAATATAAAGATGATCTAAAAGATATATGTGTGATCCAAAAAATTAATTCTAATGATGCTGAACATTTTTATTTTATATTTTTGTAGGTCATGGTTCATTAACCTTTGAAGAGGCTTATAAAGAAGAAAAATAAAGAAATTCTATGAATGATAAAATGTATATCATCAACAAAAATTATACTTGTGAACTTACTATACTTCCTAATAAGTATAAGGTGATTATAGTCAAATAGATACTCCAAAAAAGGATAAATGCAAGGTGGAAAAACATAAAACTCGATTGATAGCAAAAGGATATAATCAACAATATGAGATTGACTATAAAAAGATATTTACACCGATAGTTCAGATGGAGATAATAAGATTGCTCATCTCCTTCAAAATAGATATTATTTCAGATAGATGTCCAATCGATGTTTCTTAATAGATATCTACTAGAAAAGGTTTATGTGCAACGACCCCCTAGTTTATTAATCTATGAAGAAGTAGACAAGGTACATAAATTGAAAAAAAAATCTTCACAAGCTTAAACAAGTACTAAGAATTAAGGTACATAATTTTTTTAAGTGCCTTTATGAACATGCTATATGAAAATTAAGGCCATTGAGATATCTTATTTATATGCTTATATATAGATGGTCTAATATTTATAGTCAATAATTCTTCTATGATTGAAGAATTCAAGCATTTTTTTAAGAAAAAGTTTGAGATGACAAACTTAGTCCTTATGATATAATTCTTGGGCATTGAGATCAAACAAAGCGATAAAAGGATATTTATTTTACAAGCAAGCTATACAAATGAGATATTGAAGAAGCTCTTCATGGAGGATTGCCAATCAGTTAATACACTTGTCCAATATGACACCAAACTAACAAAGAAAGGGAAAGGTAATTCGATTGATCTAACTTATTATAAAAGTCTTCTTGGATATTTAAGATATTTGATAATCACTCAACCCAATATATTATTTGAAGTTGACTTAATATGTAGATATATAAAAAGTTTCTAAGACATCCCATTTAAAGATCACTAAAAAATTTAAAAATATATTAAAGAGATAATTAATTATGACATATTATATTCATCATCTAAAAGTTAGGAGCTCATAAGATATAATGATAGTGATTGAGTCGAAAGCTATGATAATAAAAAAAATATATAACAGAATTTATATTTTTTCTTAGAGGAGCTACATTCACATGGTTTTCTAAAAAATATCCTATTATTGCACTATCAAGTTATGAAGCATAATATATAATAGCATCTTCTTGGTTTTCTCATTTAGTTTGACTAAGAAATCTACTTCAAAACCTTCATATGTAAGTCAACTAAGATTTATATTAATAATAAATCAACTATTGCTCTAGTCAAAAATCCAATCTACCATGAGAGTTATAAGCACATCAACATATGATTTTATTTTATAAGAAAGCACATCAATGACAAAGATGTAGAACTACATACAAAAGCAAATGAGCAACCGGCTGATATTCTTATAAAATCTTTAAAAACTAATATTGTTACAAAATCCCTAAAACTTAAGTCTTAAAATATATTCATAGGAAACTTAGTGTAAAAATGAATAAGTTTAAGAGGATGGGGAAGAATGTTAAAGTATTAAACTTATTCGCATGCCCAAGAAGTTCATTCCTTGGTAGTAAATAAGTTGAATTAAAATTTAAAATTTAATACATAAAAGAATCGAATATGAATTTTACCTTCTAGGAGATTAAATATGATACATTATGTTGAGAGTCTTTTATCTCTGTGCATTGAAAACGAGTTATAGTAGTCTAAATTTATCTTATTCTATTCTCCCATCTTTTTCCTTCAATATGTATACCTAGAATGAACGTAAATGAAACATAATTAGAAACCATATAAAAAAATAAGAAAATATCTAATTTACTTAAAAATAGATATTATTATTAAAAAATTAATCATCAAAGGTTTTAGAAGAACCGTGATGAACTCATGCAGAGTCTTTGGACAAACATTGAATAAGATAATATTTGAGAATATAAAAAAAATACATTCACAAAGAAAAATCAAGTTCATCAAATTAAAGATACCCTCGAGAGGACCCAACTCTTGCACAAATTGTCTTATATCATCTTATATAAATCTCAAAAAAATTCTTCTCTTTTCCTCTCACCTTACTTAAATATAGTAAAGAGAAGTTCATATCCACTAAATATTTTCTTCCATCGTATCCTTGCCTTACCTCACCATATGGGAACAAATGACATGCGAGAGAATGCGTAAAAGTTGGACTCCATTAATGGCTTTTCTTTTCATGAATCTTGATGTATTGCGTCAATTAGTATAGCCTCCTTATCTATACCATAAGAGCTTGTGTTCCTCTGAGATATCAATTTGTATGTCCTCTATGGTTGTTGCTACCTGGCAGCTATCATCGCTATTGATTTGTCATCTGCAATTAAACACTTTTTGTTAGTATCACGTACAAAACACTTTTCGTTAGTCTTTAGCTTGAGCTAGTTAGAGCTAAGATTTCATTGTTTGACTGAATTCCCACATATCCCTTTGATATTTGAGTTTCTATATACGAAGCAACATATTTGCTAAGCCATATATAAAAGCAGGATATGTGATATGCTAAATTTGAAAGGAAGATATCTATATTTGGCTCGAAGGGATGACAACAGCAATAATCCACGCTACACAAGCCTTAAGAATGGCATTAGCCATAGGCAAGCGCTCACCTTCCTGAAATTTATGAAAATATCAATTGAAGAATAAGTACACTTAGCTAATCATGATAAGACATAATTTAGAAAAATTCGTATCGCCTTAAATAAGTATAGCCTTATTAGTCTCTACCATAAGAGATTGATGCAATAGGCATTCATATATCTTGTATGGTCATTACCATCTTATGGCTATCATAAAATTAAGGACAAGTTCAATTCACAAAAGTCATTTTTTAATACTTGACAATGGGTTATACTAGCATCATAACTTTTGACATCAAAATTCTGGACTTCGGTGGTACTAATATCATAAAATTTTAATTTTGGGTATTGTAACTAAACTCAAGAGAGAGGAAGAAACTCAAACAATACTTACTAAGAGAACTACAATACTTTATAAACTCAGAAATATATGCTCAATTAACCAAGCCTGAGTGAGATATTTATAATCCCCAAAAGACATTAAGAATAGAGCCAGAAAATTTAAATCTTCAAAATTTCTAGGTATAGGTGGTACTACCACTAACAATGTGTTGTTCTACCTATGTAACTTTTGATTTCATAATTCTGGACTCCAACACTACTACTATCATAAAATTTAAATTTTCGGTGATACTAATATCAACCTAGGTGAAGGTGGTACCATCGTCGCTATAGGTTGACAAGAACAAATAGTAGTTATCGACTGACTTAGGCAATATTAGTGCTTGAGCTTAGCAATACCACCACCCAAGCTTGTTTTAGGTTATTACTTTAACCTTTTGATGGGCCTAGTTCAATATAGCTTTAAGCTCAATAGCTTTCTTAATAAGTTGATATTAGTTCAGTCTAATACCAACTTAAATTGACCTAAAATGACCTTAGTTAAGACTTTAAAAAATCATTCATATATTCCACACATTTATGAAACTTTTAGTATGTTATACACTTTTTTGGCATGTCATCTGATCTTTCAACACTTTGTCCAAATCTCTAACATATCGTACTTTCCTTAAGTATATCACCCATTCTACTAACATGTTAACTTTTTTATGACATCCAATCCTTAAGTATATCACCCATTCTACTAACATGTTGACTTTTTTATGATATCCAATCTTTATGTGTAATATCTGATCCTTTTGGCATGATGCTTGAACCTATAGCATAAAGTCCGATCTCTAATACATTGACTAATCCTTCAACTCGACATTGAATTTTTCACATAACAATTTCTCAATGCAACATCTGACTCTCCCACTCAATAATTGACCTTTCGATCATCCAAGTTCATGATTAAAGTATTTTCTATATCACTTATCTTAAAAATAAATTAGTCCAATAAACTCATCAATGATTTCAATATCAAAATCTGAGATTCAACAATCTCCTTCATTTTTGTGATGATGATGTCTTAACTATGCTCTCCTTGTGTATATATCATCTTAAAATTTAATAAACTCAAATTTAAAATAATAATCTTTCAATGATAGTCTTGAATTCAAGTTAAAACAATTTTAATCATAAATTTTAGTTATTTTTAATAGTTAAAATCAGATGCATAATTTTAGTTAAACAATATCATAAGGTATCATCATAAGTTAAAACATCATAAGTTAAACATAATTTTTTTTTCAACATGAAAGGATAAAAATAGGTATAGTACTATTTCATCAAAAGGTAAAGACAAACATAGTTACTAATTTTTTTCTTTTGTCATTAACAAAAAGGAGAAATATATAATCTATTTAGGTTGTGATAATCTAAAATGTCTAAATAAAGTATGAAAGTATGCATTAAAGGTATCAAAACATTAATGAATATACTATGTCTCAATCAAAATTTGATCTTGATGAAGCTTAATATAGTCCAATTGAGTTGCTATAAACTTAGAAAATGAAGAAGGTGTTGGATCTACTGGAAGTCTCGCCTCAAAGGGGCTAGTAGGTAGAGAATGATCACCCCTATAGTGTCCTTGACGGAAGAGGAATCGAGAGTGGATGTAGGTTACGATGACCGAACCACTATAAAACTCGGTTTGCATTTACTTTAAGCTCTTTACTTTAATTGCAAACTGCTTTATTTATTTATTCACTATACTTCTGTACGCTTTCAAGTTAATATCTTTCCAATACAGTTTTTCATCGTACAAAGTTTCAAAATCGACGTTTTTAACGAAAGCACTAATACACCTCAATCTTCTCAATGAATTTCTATTAATGATATTGAATCTATCTAGTTTTATGTTTTATTCATTTAGTGAGATGGCTATATGGTGTATATAAAAAGTATGGTAATCAAACCTCCATATAGAAGCATTATATCTTTCTTAGATATATTAATTATGTTTTGACATATAAGGTAACTAAAGTAACAATCACGTCCTATTATAATCCAATATATGGTGTCTATTTATATATTATTAACTTTATTAAGATGATGTTTAGGAAGTAAAATACTAATCAAGATATAATGAAGTAATTTTATGTTAAATGATAAAAGATATTTATAACTCTTTGGGATAATTGATAGATTAGGGTTTCCAAAAATAGTACTAATAACCTCATGATAAGTGACCCAATGGACTCGATATCCCATTGTCCTCGAAAAAAGTAACCTTATCTTTTTTTGATAATACCTAAAAAATCATAATTTATGTCATGTATATGATGCGCTAGAAGATAAGTGCATATTATATCATTTTCATCTATATAAAAATTATTGTAAAATATTTTAACTAGTATAAGATAGATAGGTTTACTAATTTAAAGAATATAAAAGATATTTAAGTTAATAAATCATTGGATTGTTTCTAGTTCACTTAAATCTTCTAGGTCCACATATTTTCCTTTATAGATAATTCTAAATTCGAATTTTAAAAATCTTAGGGCATATTCATATGAATCAAATTAGATAGTGTCATAAGTTTCATCTATTTTTCTCTTTCCTTTGCCCCTTGAGGATCTTCTAGGTGTCATGAAGACTACAACATGTATTACAAGAATAAGAAGATAATAAACTACAAGTTGAGAATATGAGGAGGATTTAAAGGTTACCCTTGTAGTCTAGTCTTTTGCCAAGTTAAGCCTCTTTCTTAATTAAAAGATTGATTGAGTTCTTAACTTGATCCTTAGCTTTGTAGAGGGAGAAGGGATGAGTCCTCGGCTTTATGTGAGTGAAGAGGAAGAAGAAATCTTAAGGAGAAATTAGAGGGATATTTAGAGAGTGGTTTAAAGGAGGAGAGAATTTGAGGGGGAAGAGGATGAAAGAGTGTTGTGGGAGAGGGGTAGAGAAAGGAAAAAGGGGGTTAGAGGAGGGAGAGGTTGACTAGGGCAAGGAGAGGGGTTTGGAGAAGAGTCTAGGTTGGTTATACTACAAGCCCTAATCTTAAAAGGGCTTGGGTTAGGTTACTGATAGTAGTACTACTTGTTAGGATTAAGAGCGGCACTAAGAGGGGAGGTGAATTAGTACAGTGAAAAACTTTCACAATTTCAAAAGACTTGTTTCGATTAAAACTAATTCTGACAAAAATGGTTTCGATTCAATCCGTTTAGGAGAGAATTTGAGCTTTAAAGCTTTCGTAAAAGTGCAAGAGAAGATTAAGGAGATTTGTAGTAATGTAAATTGAACAAATAAAAAGCATCAATTTCGTAAAGTCTTTGTATGATTAAAGCTGATCTCGGAAGGTATTTACTTAAAAGCCTATATAGGCATAGTAAAAGCATAGTAAGGAGGAGAGGTAGTTTGCTATAAAAGTAAGTTGCTCAAAGTAAATGCAAACTAAGTTTTAGAGTGGTTCGGTCAATGTGACCTACATCTACTTTCGAATTCCTCCTCCGACGAGGTCACCAACATCCACTAAAGGCCTTTCTTCAATAGGTGAAGACCAAACACCTCTTTACGATACTTTCTCCTTTTCCCGAGTTTAGGAGATGAACCCTTACAAGTCTCACTCCTCTTTCTTGGATGGTTACAAGGCTAAGAGATGAAGGAGGAGAACTCTAACTTTTACAATACTTTTATGACTCAAGAATTCAAGATTAAGCTAATACTTTCGTGCCTTTTCATGTAGAAAATGATGGGGTTTTTATAGGCCCCAATGGCTTTAAAATTAGAGCAAAAAAGTATCACATCCCCGAAATCTGGGGTACTGGCGGTACCACTGTCGTTACTGGTGGTTCTACCGCCGTTGATCTGACACTAGGTGGTATCACCGTTGAACAGGGGCGGTACCATCGTTGGTAGCACTGCTGCCGGTGGTACCACCACCCAGTCTAAGCGGTACCACCACCTAGAAATCCAAGGGCACTGTCTTCCAAGCAGTGCCACCGTAGGCCAAGAATTTAGGGGTTGAATTGGCAGCTTACTTCGGCCCAATT
>LVTN01000476.1:207667-221480 GCA_001649415.1 Musa itinerans | reverse complement strand
TTTGAACTTAAGGTTTAAATTATGAAGGAAAATATCATTAAAAAAATATAACGATAAGGTTCTCAATTGCAATCAAAATCTTTTTACGGTCTCTCAATTTATTTTCATTCTGAAATTTGAGTGTATTGCATTAGTTACTTTATTCACTTTAATTTGTTTATCCACATTGCTCTATACAAGCTAATAAAATTGGTAGGTGCATAATTATGCATATTATGTTAATAGTTTATTAACCTAAATGTTGTTTAACCATCAAAAATGTCTTGGTTGTCTTAATCTCGACAGTAGGAAAATTAACTAGTAGATTGGATGGCCAAATGATTGTTTCCATGATATAGCTCAAGTTTAGGCAACACAAGCATTTAATTGTCTCCTTTGTACAGACATACATGAAACACCTGAGATGTTCTCTGTCGTCTTATTTCCAAGGTGTATTGCCTGCACAAGTGCATTCATTCAATTGTCCTTGATTCCTTTGAATATTTTCACATGAACAAACTAACCTTTTGGATACCTTTTCCTTAGTGCTTAGCATTTTGAACCAGAAACTCAATTTCACAGATGCCTAATCAATATGTTTGGTCATGTAATATCACAGCTGCAAGTTTTGTATGGATATCAATATAGGGCGATTATCCGTGAAAATACCCTCTTTTTAGGTATTTCCCGGATGGTACCCCTTTTCATAATTCCCAAACAGTCACTCCCTATTTTTAATGTTCCAAAAATGCCCCTTCAAAAAGCTATCATTTTTCTCCTGCTCAATCAAAAAATTTTCCTGCCAACTATTTACAATGTTTTGTGGGTTGGGTTTTAACCACAAAAACACTGTAAGGCTAGTTCAAAAACACTGTATAGTATTTTTATAAAAAAAAAACATTGTGTTTTTAAAACAAAAACATTAGACAGTGTTTTTAAACTAAACATTTATGTCACAGTGTTTTTGAAACGAAAACACTATACAATATTTGTAAAACAAAAATACTATATAATGTTTTTTAAAAATAAACAGTGTTTTTGTGGAAAAGTCAGCCTACAAAATACTGTAAACAGTTGGTGGGAAATAAGTTTTGGATTGGGCAGACAAATACATGACAACTTTTGAGGGGCGTTTTTGAGATTTTTGAAATAGGAGGTGACTTTGGGAATTATATAAAGGTGTACCATCCGGGAAATACCCAAAAAGAGGGTATTTTCCCAAGCAATCGCTCATCAATATATGGAGACAGAATCCGAGTATTAAGTTTGTAAAAGATAAGGGACTTGGAAAAAAAAACAACTACAACAATATACTTCAATATGGAGAACTTGTGAAATATTAATTCACAAATTCTTATATACACAAAAATCCTCTATACGTTGACATTTAGAATCTGCAGTTACTAAAATTAGTCTTGTCAACATGATCAGGTGACATGAAATTCAATGTACATGTTGGATATGCAGATTTGTACTGACATGATTCACAGGGTTTGACACAATCATCTAGAACCACTACTAGTATGTCATTCATCTTTCACCATCACACCCATATTTCATACAAAATGTTCTCTTTTATGTCTTTGTTCTAATACGAGTACCTGATTCAAGCTAAGAGCTTTAGCCTATTGACCTTCATGACCATCTTTGTCGAGGGTTTTGACAAGTAGATATTCTCTTTAATTCATTTTGGTCAGTTAAGTGCATAAATGCATCCATGATGCAGAACAGGGTACATACAGATGCTTGCATGTGGAAACTCTTGAAACTTTTTGCATCAGACCAGTTAAATGCTTGCTGATATTTTTTATAAGGAAACCATGTCAAAGGCTTTGAAATTAGCAGTAAAACTAGCTGTTCGAAGGGAATACTTTCTGTAACTCTTAGTAGTAACACTTGCTGCTGCATTTAACTTGAAAAGTTGCTTTCAGAAAGAACATGATGGTGAGCATTTCCTATTTCTTTGTGAAAATCATGGAGTTTTTTTACTTCAATTTTATTCTTTTTGAAGAAATCTACGTTTACTCTTTCAGGATCACATTAACTTCGTGCTGATCGACTATCGCCAACTACCAAATTATCACAAATATGACCGGATCATATCTTGGTAGTATTCACTGTGTATTTTTTATCTGAGATGTATAGAATTACTTGACTGACACTCTATATAGTGAAATGATTGAAGAAGTAGGTCATGAATACATGGAGCAGTTCTTTGGTTGTTGTGAATCTCTTCTTGCCGAAGATGGCATATTTGTCCTCCAGGTTCATTCGAGTGGCCTATGAATTTTTTGTTATTCTTGGGTCTTTTATAACTGACAGATTGTGCAGATTTAACTACTGATATGACCACTGTTGTTCTTTGAGCTTCTATGATTTTACAGTGCAACTTTTCTGTAGGTCATGTTGAATAGTGATGATCTACAATGTGTTGGTTTTCTCAGTGTTTCTTCCCATATCTTTCCATGACTATGTTGGTCAAAGGTACAATTACCTTGGCAAAAATTGCATTTGGTCCTACATTTGGTCTTATGAATTAAAATTTCCAGGCAAACTTTGCTTGGCAGTGAGGGTCCCAAGACAATTAGGTGGCAAATAGGTTGTGTAAAACGCGAAAGGGTAGGAAGCATAATCTAGAAAATTGCTAAAAAAGAGACTAGAAACTATAGAAGATGGTAAGTTCAGCACAAGTTGATGAAGACAGCAGTGAGGGAACCAAGACAATTTGGTGACAAATAGATTGCCTAGGTTGTGAAAAAAGCAATAGATTAGGAAGCATGGTCTAAGAAATAGCTAAAAGAGCAACTTATATTATATATAAAAGAGGATAAGTTCAACTCAATCGAACTGGATGATGGACACAACACAGACCGATATAGAAAGACAAAACAGTTTAAAAGCAATGGTGAAATGATATTATGATGTATGGCCAACGAAATCTCTTAGGTTATATATACAGACTAAAGTGATGATGTATATGTATCTTAGCTCATAAATATCACTTATGAACTACAAGTTGGTACAAACTACATATGATGTTGATTCAAGTTAGGAATCCACTAAGACTTAAGGTTTCCTCACATTTTGCTCAATTTTCAGATTTATTTTTTTATTTTCAGATTTTTTAAAATAGTGGATTTTCTAGAGAAGCAACTTGAGTTCTACATCCATATGAGGCATTTGAGCATTCATCTGTTAGCTAGAAGGGACTAAAGTTTTACATTGTGGCATTTGGCTTTCTGATATTTATCAATGACGATAATTGAGCTATAATCGAAGTAACATTGGTTGTTAAGGTTATGAGAGTATTTCTTTGCTGCACTTGGGAGTAACTTTATTTTGAAATTTTATAACGAAGATTCAACTTCTAAAAACTTTCATAAGTATCGGACATTTCATGCAGTAATGTGAAAGAAGGTCATTAGCGCTTCTTTTGGTTCATGTTTTTGACATACATCGCAGGAAAAGTGTTCCAGAAAATTGAGAGGTTCAGTATTCATTTGAGAATTTTAGTTTTAAGTTCAGTTTTTCTGATATAGGAAGAACAGGGTTCTTATTTATTTAATATATATGAGGAATTGAATAGAGATGGTAAAACTGACGACAGCAATTTAGATTGTGCATGAAGACCTCCTAATCAATGTGTAAAAAATCTAAAAGGCAACAAGTGTCGGATTTGAAAAGCATGGGATTTGGATGACCAACTTCAAGAATTACATTAAATGTTACACTGGCACTGGTCTCATGAAAGAAAATACAACATACTGTGTATGACAATATATTTCATGTGAAGAATGTTTATCTAATTGGAGATTAGCATTGATGGGACTGGCAGATGTGTTTCTTAGCAGGTCTTTATTTGTTTTCTAGCTTTGGTGTGTTGACTTTCTTGATGACATGATTTATCATTTTAGACAGGCATTAGTCATGTTCAACTGCAACTCTTGTGAGAAACTAATACGATAATTTTGATGCTCCATAACTTGGTGTTATATTGAATCTGGTTCATGTGATGCTTTGATGATTTGAGGTTCTGTGCTCCTCTAGCTTGTGAACACAAAATATAATTTATTTATTTTAGATTCTTAAGATAGGTTAAATGATAAAATACATTAACATAGATGTAATAGTTAACCCGAAATTAGAATCAGAAGAGCTTCTTACAGTATCCATATTCATGAATTGTATTTCTTTAATTATTTTTTTCTCTGCATGGTTAATTTTCATTGGATAACATGTCTGTAGCTGTCTTAGACTGTAATATGTCCCACTTTGGTTACCATGCAGTTCATATCAATCCCAGATGAACGCTATGATGAATACAGGAGAAGCTCTGACTTCATTAAGGAATACATCTTTCCAGGAGGATGTCTTCCTTCTTTGAGTAGAATAACAACAGCTATGGCTACTTCATCTAGATTCTGGTAACAAATTGTTTGAATTAAATGTTATATTACATGCTCAACATTTATAAGTGATTTACATGAGTTACATTTTCCTGGTGTCATTTCCCAATCCTCTTCAGCTCTCATGGTTGTTTCCTGTTCATGTAGCATTGAGCACCTTGAAAATATCGGCATTCATTACTACCAAACACTTCGATGCTGGAGGAATAATTTCTTTGCGAACAAGGAGTAAGTATCTACCCTCTTTTTTACATGTATTTATGAGCATATTGCTGACATAGATTAATCATAGTGGAGGTTCTTGGGTAAGCTGTTACTGCCCTGGCCCCTGTATATTGTGGGATGGGGCTTCTTGTCTTTTCGGTGCTCCAATGTGTCCAATGTTTTGTTGCCTACCCAGTGGGCAAACTATGTCTGCTCCTGGTCTTTTTTATCTGTCTGACCTCTGGATTTTTGACAACTGCCCACTACAAAGTCCTTTTTGACCAAAATTTATGCTCTCATATATGAACTTTGTAGTTGTATCATCTCAGTAGCTTTCACCTGCCGTCCAACAACAAGCCGTTTCAGATGTTTGGTGGAATACCAACTTATAAAGCCATCAGCATGGTCAAATGACTGAATCAAATTATTTCCGTAGAAGAGTTAATAGAGGAAGTTTAAATTCGGTTTGCAACCATCTGCATGCTTTGTTTACCAATTAATGATAATATTTCGTGTTGTTCTGGTATTCAATGTTTCTGTTACAGATATTGTTGTCTGACAAAAGTCTTCTTTGGTTTCAGAAAAATTCTTGCCCTGGGATTTGATGAGAAGTTTTTTCGCACATGGGAGTATTATTTCATGTACTGCGCGGCTGGTTTTAAATCATGTACGCTTGGAGATTATCAGGTATGTTAATAAGTTATTATGATAATCAACATGCCCTAATTAACTTCTCTATTATGATCCTATTAAGCGATTATAACACAAATTTTTATTATAGTATCTTTTGTGCTCGACAAGAGTTGTTGTGAACTGATCTTAACTTGGGATAATGCAGATAGTGTTTTCTCGTCCTGGAAACTTAAGAGCTTTTGGTGAACCATTCAACAGCATTCCCACTACCTGTTGATTTTATATGTTCGTTTGGTTTGTGGTTTTGTAAATGATTAAAGTGGTGCTTATGATTACCCAGAAAATACGCTCTTCATTTTCCAGAGTTTGGTTATATGCTATAATTGATAGGGGGACGATGACAAGTACAAAAATTGTCATCCCTCTGACTCACACACCAAATACAGAAAAAATATATATGATTGCAGGATCTATTGAACAATCAAGTGTAGTATCTCATTGCAGCCATGTTTCAGGTCTCGTCGAGTTTAAAGCTTGAGATTTTAGAAAGATGGGAAAGTAGTCTTAAAGGGGCGAAAACAGGTGATGTTGGCAAGTGTTTGGTCTTTTGATCAAAGTAGTAACAATTTGTTCCTGTATTCCTTTTATTTTTTCTGAAACTGTTCCTCCACTTCACTACCGCTGCTTAATCAAGTTTGATCAAATCAACTATCGGGATTTTGGTCACCACGAGTGACAAGATGAGCACGGACATTAGCCCATTTTTCAAGGTTTAAATATGTTTGAAGGCAGCTAATGCGACTGGAAACGTGCAGGTGAAGCTTACGAAAACAACTGTATGTCTTCGTTTCTTTGGATGGAATCTGAGCACCGTAGGTGAAAATAAGAATCTCAGTCTGGGCGATTTTGTATTGATTTAATTTTTCTGTGGTCTCTCTGATCTGGTTATCGCGGGAGGTAAGCTTACCTGAAAACATCGGACCTCTCTTTTTTAGCGGCTAAGAGAAACAAATATATATATATATATAGCTAATTCAGTATAAGAAATGGATTATAACGGCGAAGTGGATGATTCATTCTCGTGGCGAAGTTTGTACGATCGGAAGTTTTTGTCGTTGATATACCGTCCACTAATAGGATTATAAAGAGGCTTCAAAATTACTAATTCGATCCAGAATCATCCATCGCCCAATGTCGTGCTCTCACACGTAGTGACCAGACTTTATTTAGTAAGAGCAGTACGTCGACTTTTTCGTAAACTTACCGTCTCCTGTCCTGTGGAAGAAAGGCCTTAAAAAAGTTAAATCTTTAGAAAATAGACTATTTTCTGCCAACTTACAATCAGCTGCGGTGAGCGGACTCGGACGAGTTTCGAACACCTCAGGTATGCTTACCGCTCCCATTCGATGGACAAAGTGCCTTCGAGAAACGCAACCCATTCACGGTCGGTGCCATATCTTTAGATCCGTCGTATACAGCGCCTTAGGATTCACATCAATAGCTTCTGTATACCTGTTCAGGTGATCGCAGAATCCCGCAAAACTGTAGGAGCTGTTAAAAAACAGAGGCAAGGTTTGATCTGACTGGCCGAGAACAACGGTGAAAAGCTTGGGTTTCTGGCATGAGAGTATAGAGGCCGCTCCATGTTGTGGAAGAAGACTTGTATAGCTTTTATCTTTAATCCGGGCTATCTTACATTTTCTTTTTCTTTTTCCTTGAATTATATGACCTGATTACTTTCAAAATATCTAATTAGATTTTAATTAAAGCGATCGAGCGAGTCTATATCTAAATAAATTTTAGAAGATGATCTTAATTATTTCTCGTCTATATAATAATATAATAATATTATTATATTATTATATTAGATTATCAACATAACTTTCGTGCAAATCTATGGTGTTGTATTTCACAAGTAATTTAACCTTAATATGTGATATTACATTTCGATCTTGATAGTAAAGTTTTTCTCATTATAGTTTATTATTAACTTCGACAAGATATAGTCACTAACGATGACAACACAGTAAAGAACTATGAGTTAAGACAGAAACATGTGAACTCATGTCATTTTTCATGTAGGAAGGGAAATGAGGGCCACTTATTTTTGGCGGAGGGAATGAGAGTTGGCAGAGAGATGCTGACGTTCTAATACTCGTAGTACATAGGGTTTGGGAGCTTGAAGATTCTACGGGCGGTGGTGTAACCCCCAAGGCTGCTCCATTGGCTCCCAACAATTCCCCACAGGCGGTAGCCTTCGTGGACCAACTTGCTCCTCTGTTTTGCCTTGTACTCCTCTGCGCAGGTATATTTGTCCTCCTCCGACCTGGAGATCAAATACTTGCAGGTTGATGAGAAGGGAGAATGAATTAGAACAGAAGCGTGCTGATATGTAGTATGCTAATAGTTGGTCTTGATGCTTGCATTATCATACGCATTCATTCATAAAGATGTACAGACCTGAGGATGAGATCAGTCCAACCATGATAGCCGACGGCGATGAGGTTTTCGACGGTCGCTTCTCTGAGATACTCTGCTCTGGAAGAGAGGATGAAGATCTTCAACCCTCTTCCTCTGATCAGGTAGAAGAGTGTCAGCATGTGCTCGATGGCAGGGGCATTGCCCTCCCTCATCCATGCCTCGAGGCTCTCTTTGTTTGTCTTGGTTCCTCTGCATCCATCCCAACAGGGTCATTCCACAGAACCAACATTCCACTTGTGCAGCAAAATGGTATGTATGGTAGAGAAGAAGATCCAAGTCCTATATATGATGTGTACCCGAAGTCGTGCATCTTGAAGTAGGGAACGGTGGAGAGGAGGACGTCGTCGAGGTCGAAGATCCATGCGTCCTTTCCGTCGCCGGTGGGCTGAAAGCTGTCGGTGAGGAACAAGAGGGACTCCTCGGCGGCGAGCTGGACGTCCACCTCGTACTGCGTCGACGTCATGTAGGCGCCGATGTAACCGACGCACTCCCCTGGCACCACCTCGAAACCCCGGATGTTGTTCAGCTCCGCGTTCATCCGCCAGCTCTCGCAGTAGTTCCTCAGGCTGAACTCCACGTTGCTGTTCCTGTCATCCTCTCTCTTGCTAGAGATGTAGCTGAGGATGTTCCAGTCCCCAGCCACAAGCCCCGTGCACAGCCACAGGCACAGTAAGATGACCTCCCCTCTCATCTTCTTCCTCGGCATATGAATCGCTGCTTGTTCTTCCATATATTTATATGCGCGGATTCAACCTCTGAATCAGTGAAAAGAGAAGAAATGACCTCATGGCTTGGTGGTGGTGGTGGTGGTGGTGGATGAAGGAGATGCTATGGTGATGAATGAGTTTGAGCTGGCAAGAACATCTGTCCTCGCTGTGCAGTACCTACTGCTCAGCACCTTCTCCTTCGTTTTTATATGGATGTATGCATGTGGCTCTTTGAGTACTAATGTGAGGTCTTCCAAGATTATTATTATTATTATTATTATTATTATTATATATATTCAGGAATAAATCAAAGCAGTAGCTTAAAAATAAGAAAAAAAGGAAGAAATTTGTGACACTCTGAATCATAAAAGACTTTGAATATTACAACAAAAATGGCGTCGCTGAACACGCTTCAATTGTTAGGCAATAGACGTGGCCATGACAAATGAGTCATATTCCAAAAGTCAACAGAAGATGAAATGAACTGCAAACTTAGTGGGACAGCACATTTCGAACTATCTCCATCTTTGACGGAGAGAAAAATTTCTGTAGACGATGCCATTGTTTACTGGTCTATTACAACTTTATTAGCTAATATTCTGTAGGGACAGATCTCCAACTTTATTAGCTCACATTCTACGGGACCTCCTTTGGATAATGTTTTCTAACACGACAGATTAGTGCTATAGGAATTTGAAGAAAATTGTGGCTGATACTAATTATTTTGCTAGAAATTGTATTCTGTCGTCATGTGAACTAAACCTCCTTTGGCTTCCCTAACATTAACACTAATGGCTAACTCTTTGCAGGGGGGTGGGAGTCTTATGATTCGTCATACGTACGAGAAAAAGAGGGATACTGAGTATTTTGCTTGGCAGCAGCCTCCTTTGCATTTGTCGGCTCTTCAACGCGAAGCATTTGATGTGAAGCAATGGCTGCGAAGGGCCAAGAAAGGGCTTCTCCATGCTTGGAGAGATGGTCGCTTTGAGACTAATTCAAAGATTATCATCCAAAACTATATAGTGAGGGCAATCACATAATGACATCTATCATTATGTTTAAAGATTTCAATTGAATGTTTACACTGTTTTCATGCATTGCACATTAGGTCGCACTAGAGCTCAACTACTGTCTATTCTGTACAATGACCAGTATATAAGCCATATTGTATACTTCCTGTTTCTTAATTCAAATTTTGTTTTTGTTTTTTTGGGAAAAAAATGGTTTATTACAAATTTGTTGTTATCTACGTTGTTATCTCCAGCTATAATATGATATTCCATATCTATGGTACATTATCAGCCAAAATAAACTGAGAGACCAGAAGAATCTTTGTTGGAGCAGAAGATGGGACAGACGTGCATACAACTCATACCTCATTACTTCTCGTCTTATCCTAATCCCACGCATCCGATAGGAATGACAACGTAATATTATTTTTTTAATTTGAATCCTATTAATATCATGATTTTTATATTTAAAAAAATTATATTGGATTTCTTATAATTCTGAAAGTAAAACAAATAATTTCAATATCCGAGAATGTTCTAGATATTAAAATTATTTTTTTATCAATAAAATTATTTAAAATAAATGAGATATTAGAATTAGTTTTTTGCCCATCTTTTTATCCGTTAATGTAACTGACAGGATGAGGACAAATGAGATTATTTGTTTTATTTTTAAAATTATAGAATCCCAATATAAATCTTTTAAATAGATGATGAATAATTAATCCTAATATAATTAGATCCAATACTCAATACAGATCGTCGATTCAATCCTTTAAAGTCGATTTCCATTGTCAAAACAATACTCTCCGTGTTCCAAAGACCTGAATAAATAGTTGTGCTAATAATCTGTATCGTCACGGGTTAACCTTTTAATCTTACTGGACAGCAATACTGGTGATGGGGACAGCATCTCGTTTCTCAGGTACAGAGAAGGCAGTAGACAATCGACACCGATCACTTTATCATTACTTAATAGGAAGAATGTGGTACTCTAACGTGTATATAGATTTCTAATTTAGATAGAAAACGAGAGGAACTCTACAACTCTATTTACTTGTCCTCGAGGAAGATTTAGCCTTTCCAAGTCGATATGCATACATGGAAATTACCCCTCTTTTACGATCCAACTTCTAATAAGCAAAATTGCGCCTCCATAGGACTGACGGTCGTCAGGAGTTGAATGAAGTGGTGAGAGCACGGCACACACTGGTCATGGAGGAAACCATCGTCAAAGTTCTGGGAGTAGCTCTTTAGATCATATGCAAAACTCACTGAGCTCTGCCTCAGTGGTGCCGCCATGCCCCGCAACCGTGACCGCAGCTTCCACAAGACCTGCCTCATCGACTTCCAACACTCCATGGATGCTCTCAGTCGAACCTTAGCAAGGGTGACCTGCGTGTCTCCTCTGCCAAGTCTCTTTGCCTGTGTCACCATATTGGCCTTCACAGAGATCGCTTCACCTCAGTCATCTAATAATAAGGCATGCTCGAATGCTTATTTAAAGCCAGTTTAAAGTGTCGAAAGGACACTCAAAAGCACGCCCAACCATGATGATCCCGTCATTCTTTCCATTCGTTGCAATTACATGGACCCAGCATTCGTCCCATCGCCTTTATTCGTGCTGACCGTCGAACCAAAGTAGGAGTAGGATGATAGAATTGAATGCCTTCCCTATCATTAGATGAGGCATCTTCTTGCAAATGGAGTTGGCACTCAAAAGCATCCAGCAATCGAGAATGAAGAAGCTTGGCAGATCTTTACGCCTCAAAAGCATCAGTGTGGACCCTAAAGTTGCTTTCGGCGGCCATTAAAAGTCCCCTGTGAGCTGATGTTGCCATCATCCGGTCCGTTCAAGCCCTCGAATTTTTTTTTCTGAGGAATCTGTGGCACTTGTAGAGGACGAAGAGGCATTGGCATCACAGATTTGAGTAAGATTTCAGCAAAGATCACGTGCCCACAAAAGCTAAGGTTGGAATGACCGTTATCTGAATGAGACTGTACACTAAGTCAGAACTCCTTTTTTGACGATTGGAGAAGACTAGGGACACAGGAAGAACCAAGAATATGACCGCAGAACCGAAGGATACCATTTGCCAAGTTGGACAAGGTTGAGGGTCACCGCCTCATCCAACTCGAGATGCGTAGCCGGAGTTGTTAAACGACATAACATGGTTAGGGTTAAGATAAGCTCTAACTAAGCATCTTGTAAACAATACTTCCTGCTAGCATAGAGACAATATTAACGATCAGCATTTACACCCATCAATCTTGAAAACAGTCGTAGGCAGATAAAATTGAGAAACTTCATCCTGCCAAAAGAAGATTACCATTTGATGCTGATGCCCACAAAATGTTTTAAGTTCAAGTCTTTGACAGTCGGTAAAGATTCCTGTCAAAACCCAGTCCACATTCAGCAGAATCCATTAAAGTTGTTCCTATACCATCCTGTACACCACGAGCAGGACGCCATATCATCCAGGTTACTTGTTAATTACAACAAAAACAAACCTTCTACTGGAGACCTACTCAAAATCCTTTTCAAAATTTCTGTAGGTTCATTGAACCAATGCCCTTGATCTTCTCCCTGAAAATAAATGGTGTTTTATCACAAGGATGACAATATATGATAAAACTAAAAAAAGCATCCATTTGTCCATAATAAACAAACCGTCACTTACTAAATTTTGCTAATTTGTATCCCATATGTAATAACCATATTTTGCTTCGTTGCATTACTAAATTAAACACTAGCGACTGTCATTTAGGAATATAAACAGTTAGGACCACTATTACCTCTATGTTATTTTTGTCTGAATGTTGCTAAATGATTCCATGTTATCGAAGAGGAATGGACTAAAAAAGCTCATTCTGATTCTCATCCTCAATCAGATTAGAAGTGGAGAGCACTTGTTCGACTCACTGGCGGTTAGACATCATCACCTTTTAACTGGGTAAGTTATGCGAATTTACCTATGACCACATGCGGTACCTATTTGCATTAATTGCAGCCAAACCAACCAGAAATGAGGATTTGCAAGTGAGAAATGAGAGAATGCAACATAATATTGAAGGGAAGATGGGAGATTAACAAGGAGAAGTGACAGAAATTGATGGAACCTGTCTATCTGTAGCTGATACCAAATAGTTAAGCTATGTCTGGTTGGAACATAGCTATACAATTAAACATGTATAAGGCGATAAACAAGTATCTAGTTATACAGGATAAACTTCAGGCCAAGGAAAGTAGTTTGCCCAAGGTTTTTACTAAAGTTTTTTAGTGGGCAGGTTCAAACATTCCCATACAGTCCTTAAAAAAGAGTGCTATTTACCATCTGCCAAATAATATGAAGCTCTTTAGTTTCACTTCGCAAAAAATAAAGAAAAAACTATGAAAATATTAGGTATCATATTGCTTTTGGAGATGAAAACATACTGCGGCGTTTAATATCTCTGCAAAATCTGCTTCCACATCTACATTTAAATGCCTTAATTGGGTGCTCATGATCATCAAAATCTATACCATAATCCTGCAAGTGAATAACATGTTATTAGAGAATCTAAAAAAATGATTTATGTGAAAGTAACACAGCTAGAAAGAGTTCTCCATAAGTATGCTTATGGAAACACTCGGATAGTTGTCGACATCCCTCGGAAGTTTAGGTCCGGCGAAAGCCAGGGTAGGCTTGGGACTAGCAATGATTATATTCATCGACCTACAAAATCACACACACACACACACACGAAGGGGAGGGGTATGACAAAGCTCAATACCAGTTAAGGGTCTAAGTGCTAATCATGCAACTCGGTGCAGTACATATATGGCCTATTGGTTGTTCACAAGTAAAGCATCAATTACAACTGTAGGACAAAAGCATTTCATGGAAGCGGTTCTTACATTCTCTACACCGACTGATTATTAATCATTGTTTTTATTGGACTTCCATCTTTTGTGCTTCTAAATGTTTAAGAGCAAGCTAAAGGTTACAAGATTGTTGTAGCATGCAGCTTCTGACCAGATTGGAATGGCAACTCCAAAAGCCCAACCATTATAGTTTGTTTATGCACTAGCACAAACAACTCAGCAGAAGAAAAATCTATCTAATACTATTACTGTAGCGGTAATAAACTATTACTGTGGCAGTCCAACAAGTTATTGAAACTGGTAAAGGATTGGTATTTAAAGCCTTGATCTAAAGTAGTGCCAATCAAGGTATGCAATTTCGTACCATACCGGAGTTTCGACGTTCGCTCGGTATGGTACGAAACTGTATACCGAGTGGTATACCGTTCGGTATACCGCTCGGTATATATATATATATAACTCGGCGACGTCGCCTCTCTCTTCTCCCAGGCAGGGCGACGTCGCCTCGTTTATATATATATATATATA